>WOGO01001029.1:0-19735 GCA_015342085.1 Leptinotarsa defecta | reverse complement strand
ATGAGCAGGTTAGCAAACGTTTGCGCTCAAGTGATGATTCACCAAAACCAGAGGCGAAAAAGCCCTGCACGGTTGAATTTAAGGCATCGTCAGGTGTAGCTGACGTGCAAAAACCCTCATATGGGAAGGTTGTCGCGGGTATCAAGGTGGGAATCTTGCATCTTGACTATCCGACTACCTGAAAAACCACTCACAATACAAATTAATTGGCTTTGTTAAGCAGCTGGGTTTATTTGGTCAAGTGTGAATAGGTGTGAGTCACAATAAACCCTTGCGGGTTGCGGTGGAGGGTCGAACAGGTCAGCCTACTTTGGATCTAACCTAACCCAACCTAACATTGGATATACTTGAAGACTGGCTAGGAATCAAATCAACTTACTGATGGGTTACGAATTTGGAATTTCAAATCCAACATAGAATTATATCATGGAACGATAACTCGAACAAGACAGTAGTCTTGTGGTGTTTTCAATAGTGACTGATGCGTTATATTGACAATGACGTAATGGTACATAGTTATTATTAGAAAATATATGAAATACCGAGAAAAAAAATTAAAATGAAATCGGAAGATCAATCTGTAAGATGAATGGAATTGGTAAGAGAGCTCAAAAAACAGCATGGTGTTAAATAGATAAACAGTAATAGATTGATATAGTCCACTTCGGGAAAGGGACTTTGAAATATACTGAATACATAACAAAGCAAATGGAATTGAACGAGGTTCATTTTCAGGTGTGGTTAGTTTTTGGTAAAAAATTATTTCATCTCTATCTCTTTATGAAAATTTATACAAACTTACGAAGAAAGGGAAAAAAAAAGATCAAAATTAACTCTTCAGCCCAGGATATAGGGGAGGCAATCCGGAGCCTATGTTCCGGGCGGCAAGTTCAGAGGACGGCCAAATTCACACTTTACAGACGAATGGACAACTCATCATTGACATAACTTTGACCTACACTAAGCACGAACATTACGATTCGTGAGGCACGTAGCCATAGTTCATAGTCAAAAGAAGTTGAGAAAATTCCTCATGCTCCAGAAGCTAAGTACAAGACAGGTCTTCTCTTAACTACTATGAAAAATTTGAAATTATTTCCGAATTCAACTATTTGTGAGAAAATTATGCGTGAAATCAATCGAGTGAATATAAAAGTTTTGAAAGAAGATATTATCTCACCCGTTCGGTCGAACTATGCAAAAATGAGACAAAATCCAATGGATTATTGAATGAAATAGGCTGGAGAAGTTGCTAAAAAAGTTGGTGTTAAGCCTATTTTACAAAACAAACGAATTCCGAAACATAAAATACATTTTGATGAGATGTGTGAAGACGAGTTACAAATAGTCAAAACTGTTCAACTTTTTTCTGAAGAAACAATGACGGTATTTGATCATATCATATCAGGAATCAAAAACAGGTTTGATTGTGCAACCATACTGAATATGAGTTTTACTTTTCCTAGTACTGCAAATGTATGGAGCAGATCTGGCTTTGAAATATGAGCAAGATTTCAGTAGCTCTACGTTAATAAAGAGCAAGCTCCACTCCTTTTCGGTAATATAGAAATGGCTAATGATTTCATCTCTTGTAACAGATCTATGCGCATAACTTGCGCATAACTAGATTTTTCGCTGAACAAAAAGCTCAAAAAGTGAAATTGTAATTTCTATTCGCAATATGCTACAATATATTTGATTTTTATTTTTATAATACATATTTCCATTTTGAATCCTATCCTTTGGTACGTATAAAATATATGTCCTACCCTGTGTAACTGTAAATACACACAGAGATAACAGGGATGAATGCATCATTTCCAGAAATCCTATGTCCATATTAGTGGACATCTGATAGCTGAAATTATAAAGATGATAATGGTGAATATAAATATAAAAGGGCGGGGGCAGCAATTTTCAGACACAAACTGAAGAACGAAAAGCTCCCTCTAAACAACTACTTCCACTCAAATATTGAATTACACGATAAAAATTTGATACAACTACTTCTATATGAACATTTATATGAACATACGACAATCACCTATTTCGATTCAGTTTGTAGTCCAAACAATCGTTATGAAATATGATCTTTCATTATCCATAGGAACGCTTCATAATATGATATTTAAAAGATCTACGATATGAAATTTCACCGACATTGAACACTATCATCCTCAATGGCAGACTTCAAAGTATCTGTCTCATTATCCCATCACCACCAATGATATTACATATCTTTGTAAAGAGCTTATTTTCAACCCAATCGCTTTTTGTCTTTTTGTGAAAGTATATCAAAGTTTTTCGTATAAAGGTAAAAGAGTGAAAGCCAAACCATTTATTTTCCGAAAATGACTGTCTCTTTTCATCTTCTGAACCAATTATTTTACTGACCAATGAGGTCATTAAACGAAGTTGAATATCAAAAGTTACAGTTCGATAAAATAATATTCGTTAATATACAACTGTTTTTTTTATTAAAAATTTTATGTTTTGAAAACATCACATGAAAATTTAGGAAAAAACAGATAAAACAGAAAGACACTCGAAACGACCAACATGAGTACTATGGCCATCTTAGTTATAGTAGTAACCATGACTGAAAGCTATAAGATAGGTAGGTACCTTTCATAGTTTTCAACAGAAGTAAAACAAACTTTTACTGCAGTTATCAACTGTCATCTTCAACTTAACCAGAGCGCTTTGGTGGCAGTGTTTCCAATAATCACCAATAGCTTGTGGGCGTTGTATGACCCACTATATTGGAGACTCATAATACTCACATTACTCGTATCATCACTTTCATCCTATGCATGTCAAACACCATGACATTTGGAAACGATGCTAGTTTTTGGAAACCTGTATAAAAAATTGTGAACCCTAACATGAATGAGGACCTGTATTCTATTATTTCCGTTGGGTTCGAGATGAAATGATTCAGTTGATAATCTCACACCAGTCTGTGTAGTTGACTATGCTTTTCAAAGTTTTGTGCAATTGTCACAAATAAAATGAAATTTTCTAATCTCGGATGTTAGATATGAAATATAACTAAATTGGGGAGACTCTGGAAAAAATTCTCATCTAAATCAAAAAACCATTATACATTAATCCATCCCACTATCCCTAAAAGTATCCCCCACATAGACGACTTCAACTTTTCAAGATTTTATGCCACTACCATCACATGAATGAAAATGAACCTTGGTAGGTTTTCTGCACATCTGACAGAAATAGACATTGATCTGAATCCATTATGCTCATGTGACGGATATAAATCACATCTTATTCACATGACCCAACTTCGAACTGTATACCGACCAAGTATCTCAAATTATTTGCTTTCCCTGAAACATTCGGGGAAAATAACAGTCCTTTCAGCTACACTCAATGAAAAAATATACAACATGATTCTCATCCATACCTAACTAAATCTAAAATATCCATAAGAAACGTAGTAACTCGATTCATTTCGAAATTTCTGTGGCAAAATAAACTCCTGTTTGATGCCACGGGGATATAATAAAATTAATTAAAATAAAATTTTCATTTCAATTTTTTATTCGGATTGATATTTGTTCGTGATTACGTGAATGTTTTGGTTTCATCATTTTGCACTGATTTTGCGATGAATTTTTCATTTCTATACAAGAATGAACAACAACAGAAAATCAACTTCACCTTCAAAATTAGTTTTCCTTCTCCGATATTAATGTTTCTGGAAGATTAATAAAGTTCGCACCTGTGTTGTTGTTGGACTTCATGTCTGTTGAAATTTTCTTCATCATATTATTTTTACCCTGTTTCGTTTTCGTATTCAGAAAATTATGAAATTCTCATTATCCATAATCAGCGAGTTTTGCTTGAGAGTTCAGTCAAGAGTTCAACTTTGAATTCAGGCTTGTTACAGAATCAATGTTGAACTCTTTTATATAATACTCAGTTTATTCTCTGACAACAAATTCACTTTCAAAGTATTCATTCAACACTTCATCGTGAGATTGTTACATTTCTTTCAAAGTGTTTGAAATTTTCAATTAGTCTTTACCTCAACACTGGTGGCATTATAAGTAATCCAGTACGTAGAAGGTGATATTTTTTTTTTGTTTTTTTGGTGTCATCGGTATCGACTGCATTGGTCATTAGCCTCGTGTCCTGGTTGGGCAATGTTATTAACTTCCCAGCCACCTAAGGAGCATCATGACTATTCGCAGACCGTTAGCCATGTAACGTTGCAGAATCATTTCAGTTTCAACTAGATGAATTCTCTCGAGAAAAATATATGGTCGAGGTTGAGATCGAACTCACGAACTTCCGATCGTGAGTCGGGTGAGCTACCACAGCGCCAATTCGTCGATAGCAGATAATATTATTCAAATTGTTATATTATATAAATATTTAAGGTTCGCAAAAATTTACTGAATGAATAGAAAACAATTTTTCCTCTGTTGTTTCCGAACGTAAAAATTGGTAGTCAGTTCATATTGTTTGAATTTGCTATCAGTTTATACTCTAACTCTGTTAGAGTCGATGACTAGGCAGAATGTCATATTCAAATTGTATAAAGCACTACCTTGGTAGAATTTGATCAGTATGAACATGCCTGAGAAGACTATTTCATAGTGAAACATTTTTTGGGGCATCATAAACCTTTCAGGAAAAGTCTCACAATAAAGTGTAACTCGAGCACGATATAGATTTTCGTCAACTATCTGCCAATTTCATCGTCATTATCAACACCAAACGATATTTCAATCATTATAATATTATGTTCAGGATTCAATTTTATTCTAGAGGTGAACTTAATTCAATATCACATTTGTATACTCCATATATGAACCTTGAGAGTCTGCATATTGTGATCATCCCCATCTTATGAGTAACGATGTACGTCATAATACTGATTGTATGTGATTGAATAATATGCGGTATTGGTTTGTACAATTTTTAGTGGTTCGATTATTGTTACTGGTATGTCTAATCATTGAGTTTCCATTAGTGGGATACGCTCGACCATTACAGATTCTGTAATCAATTCCTCTGTATATTGTATTGATTGCGAATAGTTGAATAGGTTTAGAACGATTCAGTTCTCAATAAGTAAATTGTGATTGTTTCGCCAACGAAAAAAAAAAGTTGATTAACGTATATAAAGTTTATTGAAATTATATTCGTATGAAATATCCCACAGTTTGAAACAACGCCGTCTCATGAGGCTGCAGTATTCCATATTATGGACAGAAGAGTATTGATATTGAATAAATTTGATGGCTGTAGCCGTTACTACGTGATAGGAGATACTCATGAAAATTGAGAAATAAAACTTCCTATGTTTTCTTGAATTTGTAACTAACGTTACTGCAGTTTCGTTCTGTATAAACATTTACAAATTATTGTATTCGTTTGAAGAAAAATAAATTAAAACCTCATCGAATAAGAAAAGTTCTTCATTTGCGTTTAATAGACTTCAACAGGAGAAAAGTTTTTTGCAGATGGCTCATTAGGAAATTTCGCCAAGATAATGAAATTTGTAAAAAAAATTGTGGTGTGATGAAAGTACATTTACCAATAACGGATGGTTCAACAGGTATATACAATATCATTGGCGACAAGATAATGAAAATTTATATAGAGTTACCAATTTTCAAGAGAGATATAGTGTTAAGGTGAGGCTTGGTGGTCTTGATAATAAAATTATTGGCCCCCTTTTTTTTAAACATCTCCGGAGAATTATACTTGGATTTCTTATCAGGGACTCTATTTGAGTTATTAGAAGATTTGCCACTCAGCCTCATAAGAAATTATGAGTATTTCCAAAACGACGGAGCTCCTCCACATCGCAGTAGAATCTGCAGAGATTTCCTCAATACAACTCTGCCAGGAAGGTGGATACGAAATAATGATCCTATTGAATGGCCACCACGTTCACCGGACCTTTCTCTTCTAGAGCTCCATAAAACATCAAGTATTCAGAACAAATTTTGAAAATGAGGAATTGGAAGATTCAATAAGGAGTGCCTGCATTGCTTTCACTCCACAGATGCTAGGAAACTGCCACAAGCACAGTATTCCTATAGAAAGTATTTGTTCAAGAAATGATGGTAGAGAATTTGAACATTTGATGCGATATCATATGAGACGGTAACTTAAAAAATGTAACGTGAGACATTCCGTTATGATGTTCATTTTCTATCGTTTATTATTTCGTTACATTTTCTTTCGCAACTGTTTTTTTTTCAATGTGATGTATTAACGATACTGTTAACTATGTGTTACAACAATAATTTGATATTTGATTTCCCATTGAATAAAAAAAGTTAAAATGATAGAATATTGATGATGTGGTTTCGGGAAGGAACGTCAAGAAATACTTATGTTGTTATATGTCAACAAATTTGTAATTATAATGACTATGAAAATGTATAAAAAATATACATATATTTAAAAAAAATATATTGATGATGAAATGCAACGAAACGTTGCATTGAAAAATTAGTTCACCCAGAGTGAACATGGAAGCACATGGAATGAAGCAAAAAGTTTTTGTGTAATTTTTTGATATTATTGAAATTGAAGGCGGTAGAGCAAAAAAATGAAATCGGTCATTGATGTGAATCATCACACAGAGTTTTATAACCCATTGGATTTGCCAGGCGTGCCACTGCATAATTATCGCTCCGTGATTTGAATCCACCACGGCTGTGACACGGCACGCGATAACCCGTCAAAAATTTAATGAAAAACGTTGTCGAATTCAGCATTGTGAATGGCAAGTTTCGAGGTGGTGATATATCAATATCTACCACGAATCCCTATTATACTCAAAGATGTGACAATTCCAAGGTCAAACAATATCCGTTTGTGCCTTTAGCTTGAGCACACATGTTGTTCTCACAAAAAATTATTCGTGGCTGTCAAGTGGGCAAATCATCCAGTTTGTATGGGTCAGCTGAACATGAACTAAGGAAAATATTGTAGACACTATAGCATTGACGGATTGATATTATTTATTCTCACACACTGTCATATAACCGATATATGTTATGGTATATATGGTTTTATTATAATATATATTATTATTGAATAAACCGACCGTTTTCAGTGTAATAAATGCTCATTTCTGATTCATTTTTTTTCTGAAATTAATTTGGCAGCGGCTGTTACCAGATTCAGATTTCTCCACATCAAATTTTGAATATCAAGACAGGTCCGAAAAAGCTGTAGGGTTCGTGTCGATCGCGAGAGGGCCGGTATTTTTGAAACCTAACTACACCGTATACCTTTTTGAGATTGTTCATTGTTTTTCTTCTAAGATTAATTCTCGAACGAGGCAGGAAGCTGATACTTAAGGCTAAAGGCCTTTCAACTCTCCTGAAATAGTGCGGGACTTGCTCGAATAGTGAGCTGTTAAAAAAGCAACAAGTTTCAGATTAGGCTTATATTACAAAACCAATAAAAAAATGAACGGTTTTGTTTATAGAGCATTATAAATAAGTGTGTGAAAATATATCATGAGAGTAAAACGAAAGCAATAAGCAAAACTGTTCGAAAGGTAAAATCGGAATTCAACAAGAAAGCGCATCTAAAATAGATGATTCCCAAATAAAAATCATCGCTTTATCAACTTGTGAAGGTAGAATTCCAACTTACATGAAAACCTAAATTACTCTATCCGAATTTTGCGGAAATTCTGAAGTGAGTATTTGAACTTGCCTGGCCGCCGTACTATTTTATAGTTTCGTTTCAAACCCTTGTGTACTAATTGATATGATATTTTCACATATGGAAGGGGTGTATGGTAATTCATTACCTTTGTTATATGGCCCCCAGACGAAAAAAAAATAAAACAATTATTACAAAATTAAAATGACTTCCTCTCTCTCTATACCGACATGAGGGTTAGTAAAAATCCAAATTGACTCATGATACTATACTGAGTTCTGGTCTTTCTCTCAGTCTGGTCTCTGGTCGGTATCCGTGTAAAACACAAATCCGTTCTAAGTGTCACCAAACGAAACAACAACCAACCCACTGCCCGCAATTTACCGTAATTCCACTATCGCAAAATCCCTTTTCGAAACTCCCCCAATTAACTCTCGATTGCGAAGGAATCTTTTCACAACTGATTTTTCAACTAACTTTCGCAATTTATCTATTGCAATTCACTTTTGCGACCGACTTCTCGTAACTGTCCGATGGTCACTGTCCTTCTTCCGAAGGACTCTTTTCGCAACATATCTATCGCAAAATCCCTTTTCGCAGCCCTCTTCCGCAACTGACTCTCGCGACCGTTTCGCGACCCTCTTCTGCAACTGTCCGATTGCCACTCTCCCAATTAACCGACTTATTAGTATTCACAAATCCGAAAAACTATTCCTAACACTCCTCCCCTGTACCGTTCCCTGATTGGTCTGATCTCTGGAATTTTTTCATAACGCTTCCTACTCAAGACCTATGTCTTCTTTTCATCGAAGTCTTTGGTCAGTTTTTGATTTGAATAAATTTTTGGGCCTACCTATTCAGATATGGCACAACTTTCTGTCCACGAATTTGAAATGCAAACTCGTTGCTTGCATTTTCGCGTTCCCAGTATTATAACACATCAACAGGATGCGTTTGTTTAGTCTAGCCCGAACGAAACATAATCGTCATGATGCCGCTAAGGTTTAACAATCATGAATTAAATTCAACGCTTACTCTGTTGGAAAAATATCGATATCAAAACACCGTACGACCGACCCCGATCTTTATGAATAACATGATATTTTTCGTTAACTAACGCAATGGCAGTTATTACAACACACTCGCAATGAATTAGTTTCACTCTAGATATTCTCTAGAAATAATTTTTGTGGCAAAACAATGTTTGCCAGGTCAGCTATTACATATATAAATATAACAAAAAAAAAATTTTCAAGTATTGATCTTTTACTGTTCTATATTTGGAATTGATACCTGCCTTGGGATAAGCATGAGCATGGGATGAACATTTCATCTGTCAGAATCTATCCATTGGTTGATATTTGTTTAGTTTTTATCCTCACCTGTTTGTGTACCAAATTTTCATGGAACAATGAATGAATGAATAGATTCGTTGACACCCTGTATATGGCTCTATTGATCTATTGTTATTATCATCTACCTGTCGGCAAACTGGAGTGAAATACCTCAAAGAGCACTGTACATCAATTCAGTCAGGAAGTGTTTACAGATAATTTCCCTTTCATCCCTCAACGCTGAGATCCCGCCAACGGCATTTCGCCATCAATATTGACAAAAAAATTGAGGTCGACCCTAGGGCCCATTATCGCTGAAATAATTCACCCGAAGTTTCCAATAGCGTCTCGGAATGAAATTACGTGCAAACACTGAGAGGATATTTTTTGTTTCCGCTAATTCGTCTCCTTCGGCGACTTAGTCCTTCGAGTCCTTTGAGCAATCCCATGTTGACTTTAGAAATGCTCAACTAAATGCTAGGCAAATACACTCCGTAAGATAATTTGATTGAGCCAGCGTGCTGACAGCTCTTCATCCTGTTCATTCCTCTTTGTTTGATTGGATGGTGATTGAATGACAAGTCTCAGTTCGTCAGCTGGTTATAGACTAGGCATATGGTTTTTGCATAAAGATGATTTGGATAATTTTATGGAGGAAAGATCAAAATAGATTTTTTGTAGGAAAATCAAAAACTGACAGAAAGTTGACTGACTGTCATTTGGCAACAGCGCTGTTTGATGGTGAATCATGAATACTTCGTTTTTGTACTCTATAAAAATGTAAATGTAAAAATTTTTATCAATGCTCGAATATTCATCAATTGAACATTTGTAACAAGGTTGCAGTGATCAAACATAATGAAAAATGCAATCGAAAGATTTTTGTTTGTTGGTAACTTGATGAGAATATTTTGTCATCTTCGGATATGGGTCAATATTGAGTTGAAAATTTGTAGGTTGAAGAACCCTTACAAATTATATTATTTCCTCAATGCTATAGTGTGTATAATATATTTATCAAACTTGTCGTTCTCTTGGAAATGATTACTTGGTAATCGAAACACGTGTCGAGGTATCGAAACAACGGTTTGTTGTTGGGAAAAAATCCAATATTATTCAAAACGTAATGGTTTCATTTTTAATAGGTTATTTCATGATGAGGAAGGTAAGTACCTTAACTTATTTAATAAGTATGTTCATTCACTTATTTTGTGGACGTCATGTTCAGCTTCCGTTCTCAAATCTACCTAAAACTCGGATTCATAAGAGATAACAAAAGGGGAGACCCTGGGACGGTTCCTTGAGGCACATCGTAGTAACAGTCATTGAATTATTGACAGTTGCATTCATATTGACAGCTTGTTCCCGATCTGATCAATAATCTTTCGAAATCGCATGAATTTTGATTCCGTGATTGTATAAAACAGTTTTTTTGACGTATCGTATCGGAAACCTACGATAAGTTCACAAAAGCTCCCAAAGTAGGTTTTGTTTAGTCTAACGACTCTAACGCATAATAAATGCCAGAAGTTAATTATTAATTGGCATCTGCATGTTCCTTCTCTGAAACTACAGAGAGCATGATAATATTTCCATATTTATTCAAGAATTTCGGTAAAGTATTTAATATCCAAGAAGTCATCAATCGATAGAGCATCAAGAACCTCATAGACCAAGACGATATCCATTGGAAGGAAAAATACTCATAAAAGAGCATCTAAAGTGAAGAGAAATTGATCCAAGGAGATCTACTGTTATTTTAAAAGCATGGTTATCAACAGAAAACAAATGAATTCGCAGATCAGCTAATTTTATACCATCAGATCAGTGAAATATAAGTGGCGCGAAAACAGCAGTGATGAATGAGTAAAATGAGTGAAATTATCCAAATATATTCGGAGATTTGTGTTCTGAGATATATTTCAAAAAAATAAATGGAGTATTGTTGTATTGAATGTACATAGTGTAGTGGCTCTAGATCACTGCGGTAAAATTCAAAAAATACACTCAACTATTCTGGTTGAAGATTGTTTCATCTTCAACCAACATCAGCTACAAACAAACTCAACAGGGTAAGAACAGCGGGGTCAGCGGAAATCCCACCAGCAGCTGCATAGGGGATGCCGTCGAATCTTCCTTCTTTACACGTTAAGATGATGTGAGAGACAAGACTGGAAAAATACCCAATGGAAAATTCTTCTAGTTTCAATGGTTTGGACAAAACAGAAATTTTGGATTACATACAGACAGGTCGAAAATCAAACATGGGATGGAAACTAAAAATCACTGCTTCACCACTGTGCGTGGAGAAAGTAACATTTCAGTTACCAGTTTGGTCAATACACATTAGTTCCGCAGGCTGAAGTGTACGAAGTCTGACAATGCGCAAAATATATGGGGTTGAGAGTTCAATGAAATGAACAAATCAATATTTCCAGACAGTTGCGTTTTGAACACAGATGAATCCAAAATAACGTCTAAGATGATCTCTGAAAAACCTGGCGACAGGGATAGAATGACCCTTTACTGAGTGTCAGGATACACATGTTTAACTGGTAACGAAAAAGCTGATGAGTGAGCCAGACACGAATTATTAACATATGGAGGCTTTGAACCAGTTGTGGAGTCATAAAAATCTTTGATACGAATTCGGATTGGAAAACCGGATTAGAATATCTTCATGGAAAAAAAGCCGAAAGGAAGGAAAAACAGCTCACTAATTCAGGGATCGGCTGAAAATAATTAATCATTCGACACTAACCATTGAAAGATCACCTGGACAGAATAGGGCTGTATAACATAGACCTCAGCTACAGGCAATAAAGAGCCAGAGACAGCTCGTTACATATCATGAAAAAGTGAGATACAGCAAGCTTGTGATCGATGGACAACCATGTCCAAAAAAATATGACATTTATCCCACAATTACCAGTACAAATCAGAAGACAAAATGGATCGCTGAAAAGGCTGTCAAAAAAAATAGAAAAAACATCGAACCCATAAGGCTGCAAGTTTTCCATGAACTTGAAAGAAATGGATATATCAGAGGTATTCCAACTGGCAGAAAAAAGCCAAAATCACTGTAATTTTTCCAATAAGAAATCGATAGCTTTGTAATACTCGCTATTAGTGTAACAATGAAGTTGCAGTCAAGTATATTTTCCTCCACATGTTCCTATACATACAATAGTATCAATTCCAATAGAAAATCCACCAACCACCGTCCAGTTACTTGACAATTCCTGAATTCTCCGACCAAGTTGTCCCTTTGTGTATCGACAACTATCTGCTCTACCTATTTACTCAACTCTGTGATTGAATAATAGGCGTATTAAGTATATAGAAGCAATTCCTATCACTCCTATTCGAATCGACTACGCACACATTGGGTCGAGGTACAATACAAATTTGAACTGATGATTTATTGGAGAATTATTAGCATTTGGCACGCCCTCTGCCGACATAATTGGGATTTATTATTTCTGATGAGCTCACTGGCAATTTATGGTCACCGCTTCAAGATGATTGAGATTTCATGAATGCGTGGTGATGAGTTGGTAGGGGTTGGTATTTCCTGGAAGAGTGAAGGAAATGTATATTTCATGTTGTTATGTTACTGAAAATCGTTATTTGTTTTGAAATCTTCATTTGTGAAATTATAAAACAACAATTAAAATTGATTGGCGCCCCGGAGCGACTTCATTTATTCCAGTGGCGAGTTTGCTTTTTCAGCTGCAGGAAAAGCCGGAAAAACCTGCAGCACCACATATCTGAAAATCTTTATATCAGTGAGGAGTCAAACTTTTTTAATGTAGTGACTTGTTTTATTATATTGACATGTTTCCATTGTTCAAATGTAACATTTTTTCGACACGGCCCCTTTATAATAATTTGTATATTGTACTTCTCGAATTTCTGCTACCGCAGTTGTCGGTTGATTGGTCAAACCACCAATACTGACATAAAACTTGGCAAGTTGACTTGGATGTCACACCAATAGGTGATTTAGTAGGAACTTTTCCTGGTCATTCACATTTTGTCTTCAATCGAGGACTGCCTGCCCGGTACTGACGACGCCCAATAGGCTGACACGAATGTCTTCTGGTGGCTCTCAAATTGAAATCAATATGGGCATGATTAAAATAGTATCAAAATTTGAACATAACATTCGTCATACATTTGAATATTCTTTCGAAGTTATGTGACATGAGTATTATTTTCATCGTGATGATTAGTGCAGAATAATCCTGAGAGTTTTTTTATGGTGGGAGAAAAGTTTTGACTGTCTATGTCTCCATCTCTACACAAAATGAAATCGAGAATCTTTTAAAGGAAGGAAGGAAGTAAATAATTTCAAAAAAGTAACTCTATACAAAGATGAGTAGATCCTGCACAAACTGAAAGAAAAGCATCCCTCCAAACAGCTACTTTCATATAAACATTGAATAAATACTTCTGAAACAAATACTTTTAATAAACACTGAATTATCTCGAAAACATCCAAACATTCGTTATGGAGTTGAATCAGATATCATTCACACGATTGCTACATAATATCATAGTAAATGAAAAGATGTAACATATTTTTAGCATCTTTCATTTGTCTACGATCTGAATCTGTCAGTCTCTCTTTTCCAATTTCACGACATATCATCTAATTTCTGGACTTTGCAAGTTCAGTTTGTACGAAAACGAAATATAATGGGCAGTAGTTTACAGAAGAACGAAAAAATGTTTCCACTTTCACCAACATATTGCTCGTTAAAACTGATTGCTCTTATAAACGATGAAACATACGCAAAACCCTTACAACGAAGAAAGACACTGAAACTGAGATGAAGAATCAAAGTTGGGCCATGAAGCAAAATTTCATTCAGGAGCGGTCGTTTCAAATTTAAACTTTCGGTCTCGGTAAAATATTGCCGGGCTCAGAGACCCTATGAGGGTGTATCTAATTGGTCATAGCATAAACCCAATTACTCTGATTATTCTCTTCTTTGTTTCTTTGTCATCTTTCCATCTCGCACCAAGATACGTTTCAGTAGTTGGAGTTGACGCAGAGAGCTTCCTTGGCTATAAAATTGTTAATTTTGGCAATCCAAAGATGTTTAGAGATTACTTTAATTGGGATAGATACCAGCGATTTGGGGGGATCCAAACAATTAGTACGTAAAATGTCGAAATATATTTTGTGTAGAGTATAGATCGCCTTCGCACAGTTTTATAATGTTGATTTGAAATGATGATTTGTTATCATATTCAATTTCCTTGATTTGTTGATATGACACCGACAATCTGGCATTACCTGCCGATATTTTTTGCAAAATATTCTCCGGTTAGGATTGTATCAGTGAACATTTTAATCTGTTCGTTATTTGATGTTATATATTGATTATTTTTCAGTTAAGCTTTAACAGAAACATGAATTCTATATTCTAATATAAATGTGAGAGTTTGTGGGGATTGATGTATGTATCTATGTGTATCTACTTTATGTCCTCCATACTTCAACAATATAGGCAGATGAATACACTTCTATATCGCAGGCTACGCATTGTGCATATCTGGTGACGTTACGCCTCGTTTCGTCGAACCACTTCTTTGGGGATGTTTTCTGATACATTGGATTGGTTTTTGCCACCATCCTGTGAATCACTTGCAGAAAATCACCACTGATTTTTCGTTGTCTTTATTGAAATCATTTCTTATTCTCATTTGCTTCAACAACTTTCCATAGATTGTGATGAAATTGGCCGATATTTGATGAACACTGTAACTCATTCCAATAAACCTTGATTGTGAGATTTCTACTATACACGTCATTCGCTATAGAATAGCTTGATCAACCATTTTTTCATGAGTATAAAAATTGTTATATGAGCAAACTGTTTTTTATGAATATTACTGGAGTTTTTCCCAACAGCAAACCGTTATTTCAACACCTCAACACGTGTTTTGATCAACAAGTGATCTTCTTCAAGAGGAAGATTAAACTTTAAAATTCGAGAGGTAGATTAAACTTTAATCTTCTTGAAGATGATCACTTTGTTATCGAAACGCGTGTCGAGGTGTTAAAATAACGGTTTGATGGTGGGGAAAAAACTCCAGTGTTATTCATTACTACTCCAAAGGTTCCAAAGAGTGTATCACAGTGTTTCTTTATGAGAATGAATTACTTGAAGAACTATTGTATATCAAGTGTAACTTGAATAAATTCAAAGATCGAAAAATATTAGAGTTCGAAAGTTGACAAGAGAAATAGAGAGATAGTAAGTGGACTTGAAGGTTGAAGTATGTTTCAAAAACCATATCGATATCATCGTCAACGATATATTAACAAAAAGTGCATGTTCTTCTCCAAAAATGAAAATATCTCAAATTTTTATGTTGAATCTTGAATTACAGTTTTACTTCGAATTTTAATCTGATATTATCCACTGAAGTTTCGCAACAGAGTTCAAACCTTAATTCTGCTCACATCTTGAAACTTCAGTCAACTTTGAAATAGTCTGGTAGTTCAAGCTGTAAGATGATTTAGCTCGCTAACATAATCACTTCAATTAATGTAATTTTATCTCTTGAATTCACTGTATTGAAATTGCAAGCACGAGATTATAGAGGATAGTTATTATAGAGAATAATGACAGAAATGGTGAAATAGTCTCAATTCATATTGGACGCTCCAGATAATTGCAAAGGAGACCATTTCTGACTCTGGAATGATTATCAAACATATTCAAAAAATCATATCAACGGTGGATTAGCGCGATTAGCAAGCGATTTCTAGAACGTTAGACGCAGTACGCATTGGACAGTTATAGAACTGTCCAATCAATCAAACCGATTGATCAGTCACTGATCAATCAGTTTGATCTTTCTCCTGAAGATGATCACTTGGTGATGGAAACACGTATCGAGGTGTTGAAAGGGCGGTTTGGTGTTGGGAAAAAACTCCAGCAAACTACACCAAAGGTTTTAAACAGTGCATCACAAGTTCACAAATAGAGATTATTTGAATTTATTTATTATTCACGGAAAATATGATGGAGTTCTTCCAAAGACATGTGATACAGTAACGACCCGATTTCCAGAAAAAAACCATCACCAATTACTGTGAAGAAAGTTATACAAAACTTCAATAATTTTAAATCCATAAAAGGCAATGTACCTACTTCATGTTTATTCCACCATCAACCTATGTTGAGGGAGAAACAGCTTTGTGGAAGTGAGTTTTTATCTCATTGAATGTTCGATACACGGCAATTTGCCTGATATTATCGACTACGCCTAGAAGCTCACAACCCCAGGGGCTTAATTACCGTTCATGTGAATTCAGTGTTACCAATATGCTAACGTACTATGAGAATAATCGATCGAAGTATTTCGAAACAGTGTTCTCGATGTTGGATTCAGTGGTGCAAGAACAATTGACCTTTTTTCTATATGAGGTGCATGGAAATATATTCTTAGTTTTGTGTGAATAGCGCAGGCTCTTACATTGAGGTCAATGTCCAGCGTCCGATTACTGAAGCACGAATTTGTGGTGAATTTATTTTGAAATTCACTGCTTTGATAACAGAAATATATATAAACTGACAAAATCTAAAAGTACAAAAATTATTCACGATAAAATATATCGAAGGAAATTGAAAACGGAATATTTCAAAGAGATTCGGATAAGAGATGGAGTATAAAAAAAAAACTTCTGAATGCAGCCACCAAAGAGGCTATACGGTGGTATACAATGATGTAGAAATTGTCTGAGAAATGGATTGATGAGTGATCAAGAAGAAGAATCGCATGTGGTTTTAACAGACATCAAAACGTCGGAATCTGTTTCATTCTGGAAAATTGTATCCATAACTAGGCTTCGTCTCAGTCTTAGGTGGATGGCTCTTTTCTGGATGGAATCCAACAGCGTCAGGGTAAGCCTAGAGGCAGAGCTCTATACATGAGAACAAGACTTCAAAGAAGGTCTGGTCTGAGCTTCATAAAGCATCAAAAGTTGCTGAGTTGTGAATAGTTTTCTGATTCGGAACGGTGTTCCGGAAATTTGAGAAGCAGCCTTTGCAACTTCAGCGACTTGATTGTGCCAAGACATACTGGTGTCCATTTCAATCCCCAACAAACTTATCGAAGCAGAAAGAAGAATTGGCTATGCTGACATTATTATATCCTGTTAGGTGACATTCACCTTCTTGGAGAAAACCGATGCCTGGGTTTTTGTGGCATTGATTCAACCTGGTTACTTTCATTCCATTCGAAAATCACTTCTTAATGAGGATCTAGAAGTGGTGCAACCTCCTGCTGCCGGTGAAGATGTGTATTCGCAGGCGATGTCCTGGAATCCAAATGAAATGACGAGACAAGTATGCTGTCGTCAGCAAAGCAATATATTGGATTCTTCGTTTCTGTCAATAAGTCGTTGATATACAATAAAAAGAGGGTTGGAGGCATTATGAATCTCTGATGTTGAAAGAATTTGAGAGATATCAATCGATGGCCACTTTCAGGGAACATCAAAGAAAAGTTGGGAATTTGTTTCTCTTCTAGAGATACTTCCACAGGAAGGTTCAAGTGAATTGGCATATCTGATTCTATAAAGAGTGGTACATATTAGAAATACGCGACAGACTGACGCTGCTCATCGTTTTGAGGTTCAACTCAGTATACCTCAAACTTCATTGTTTTCAAACTCTTCCACTTGAAGAACTGCATTTATGCGAAAAAAACTTTCTAAGAACGTTTTTAGAAATAGATTTGATCTTCAGCTATCCAAATCCCAAGTGAATCGGTACTTTCACAAAGGTGCCGCTCTTAGAGCACTTCGAAGATGTCACTGTAGTGATTATATTCCGCCCACAAAAAAAAAATCAGAAACCTTGAACTTGCAAATAAATTCCGAGTTATAGATCTATATCACGTATACACACCTCAAACTTTCATACATTCAAATTGAATTATTTTTCTCAAAAAATATCAATCTCGTGATGATCTAATGTGAATTTCTACGTTATCAACTCATAATATGAAAATCATTAAATAGGCAATATATTAGATACCTATAGATATAATTCAAACTAGCTGAATTAATTCCATGAACAATAACTGGGAAATGAAAAACTGAGTGGGGTGTTTTCCGTGAAAATTGAAACGTTTTGACATTGTCACTAACTATTCATAGTGGATGAGGCCACTTTTTTCACAGATTACTCTAATTAACTAGCAACACATGAAACTCCAGTTGAACAGCTCCATTCCGTATCAAAATTGAAGAGAGAGAACTAGGCACTCCATATCTCTACGCTAAAAATCATCGATTCGTGAATGGAATTTACTTTTAGCACCAATTCACGATTTGGACATCGATAATGTTTACTATTATATCAGAGAGTACAGTTTTTTTGACATTGAATTGACAGTCTGTCTGGCATCCCTTTCTCTCACGCATACGATCAGTGTTCAGTGTGCGATAGACATAAACTGTTGACAGTATTATAAAAAAACTAACTAGCAAGCATGAAATATTTTTCTGTTATGTGGAACATGTCTTAAAATGCTGATACTAAGTTTGTGTATGTTCATTGTTAGTATCATAATTTAATCCTTCAAAAGTAACAATCGGCGGTAACTATGATATATGCACAAAATAATCAATAAAACCTTTTATCAATAAATCACCTTTCCTTGCATTATCATATCAATGTACATTAAATTTGAGTGAAAATCAAAAAGTACTAATGTGCGAACTATGTAATACCATACTAAACGTCAAGCGCATATCTGTCGAATATCAAAAATATTCCGTGGTTGACTAGTGGTCGATGAGACTTTTTTTATTCACAGACTCGTTGTGTTGGTAGATTATGATTCAAAATATCCATTACAATGAAATGTCATCTCGAAGTTATGGTAGTGACGAGAGAGATAATTGCAGGTTTTGGTACTGCTGGGCGACGATCAATAATAATCGTAATAATAATAATTTGTTTGCCATATAAGATTAGTTACGAATTACATTAGTTCGGGCTTCCATTGTCTGATATTATATAAAATTTCAAATCCTTAAAAGAACTAAAAAAAATATTGAAAATTGAAGAACAAGAATAAAAATGAATAGCTGAAAAAAGTATTATATTGAGCAAAAAAACCTGAAATGAAATTATAGTGAAATAAAATACCAGTAAAAATGGAACGAATTGAACAAAAAATAAGAATAAAATTAAAAAGTTAAGAGATTCCAAGAAAAGTTACTTCACGATGTTTCGTTTGTTAGTATCCACAATCGTCTTCGGGTGATGACTGGACTGATTCCTCTGTGAGCTGACTATTTACAGGTCATTTCAGTACTTTCACTCATCTCTGCTTTCCTTTTTCCGCTTCCCTGGTTTAGAGGGAGATGACCGTTTGGCAGGAGTTGGCCATTTTTCGCTTGATGATGGGTTTGCATATGTTGTGTATCTCTACGCTAGCTTGGCTGAATACATTGTTGGATAACATGTATGCGGCTATTTTGAATTTCCTCCTAAACCAATATTCCTCTTTGTATATAATCTCAGCTTGGGACCATTCGATGTTATTTTCATGGGTCTAAACATGCTCTGCTATTCCTGATTTGCTGGTTTCCCCTCCGGTGCGTTTCTTGTACTCGGCAATGCCAACATTCAATGGGCTCTCAGTTTCACCGATATAGGATTTTCCGCACTCACAGGGTATCCGGTGAATGCAATTCTTGGATT
>WOGO01001028.1:0-19736 GCA_015342085.1 Leptinotarsa defecta | reverse complement strand
TCCTAGTCATAAAACTCATACACTCATAAACCCTCCCATATTTCATATATTACTTCCCATAAGTTCCCAACAGAAGATACTGAGAAATATGATCAAGTTCTAGAATCATCTTCTCCTACCAAATTCAATATGTCTGCCATATCCAATTCAGTTTTGGACAGTTCAGCTTCGGATTCCTTATCTTAGCGACCCAATAAAAGGGTGAATCATCCAATCCGTGATTACTCAGAAGAAGATAGCAGGGGCAGACATAGATTCAACAGTTACAACATTAGTTCAGTGATACATTCTTCAGTCAGAACTCTTGGATTTAATGGGTTGAAAAATATCAATACTAGGATTTCTACTATGAAAGGTGCTTAAATCAAAGCGTTCGCAGAAGTTATCAAGGAATTGTGGTCAGAAGATTCATCTCATAGAGTAATAAACACTGCTTACTTGAAAAGACAGATTCAAAAATTTGCCCCTGGATTCGTGAGATCTGCCCATTAAGACGCCCAGAAATTCCTTCGATATCTTTTAGAAGGTTCACATGAGGACCTCAATAGAACTACTGAGAAACCTAAACCGATCTTAACGGAGATTGACGAATATTTGAGTTACAGCGGAAAAGCGCAAGAGTCCTGGCTGAGACATGAACAACTCTAAAATTGTAGACACTTTTGTTGGTCAATCAAAATCCAATATGGAGTGCACTGTGGACACTCTTCAGTAATTTTCTGATTGATTCGGCCGTTACTTGATGAAGATCCATAGTAATTTCAAAAACTACACCTCAAGGATTTGATCGTCACAAACTTCATTTGAAAAATATATAACAACATGTTTCGCTAAAACATTACCTTTTTCAAGTGAGTTGGAATCACTTGAAAATGCACTTGACAATCAAACGACAACTACGGTTGAATGGTAAAACCACCAACACTGACATAAAAAGTTGGCAAATTGACTTGGGTGTCACACCAATAGGTGGTTCCACTTATGTTTCACCTGCATTTACGCAGCTAGTTTTATCAAGTACTTTTCTGGTTTTTCACATTTTGTCTTCATTCGAGGACTGCCTGCCCGGTACTGACGATGCCCAATAGGCTGAAACAGCTGTCTACCGCTGGCTCTCAAATTGAAATCAATATGGGAAGAATCAGAAAGTACTCATCTAATTATCTTTTGATTTTCATAGAATTATTTTCCAGCAGCTTGACTGCATTAATCTTTGTCGATTTCATATCATTCCTTGAAACATATGGATTCGTCTTCCGATGGCATTTCAGGTAAGCTTCCCAAATTTCTGCTACCGCAGTTTTCGGTTGATTGGTCAAACCACCAACACTGACATAAAAACTTGGCAAGTTGATTTAGGAGTCACACCACTTTTCTGGTTTTTCACATATTTTGTCTTCAATCGAGGACCGCCTGCCCGGTACTGACGATGACCAATAGGCTGAAACAGCTGTCTACCGGTGGCTCTTAAATTGAAATCAATACGGGAATGATCAGAAAATACTTATCTATTTATCTTTTGATTTTCATGGAATTATTTTTCAGCAGTTTGGCTGCATTAACCTTTGTCGCATTAACCATTCTGATCATTTCCATATTGATTTCAATTTGAAGAGCCACCGGTAGACAGCTGTTTCAGCCTATTCGACATCGTCAGTACCTGGCAGGCAGTCCTCGCTTGAAGACAAAATGTGAAAAACCAAAAAAGAACTTAATAGAAATAACTGTGTAAGTGCAAGCGAGACATAAGTGGAACCAACTATTGGTGTGACACCCAAGTCAACTTGCCAGCAGCTTGACTGCATTAACCTTTCTCGATATTCAGACAAAAACTGAAAATGCATTTGTAGCAGCAATTCAAGTGAGACCAAGAGATTTTGTATATCGATTGTACACTCACTCTCTAAGGTTTTGATTCGTGTTTATATGCGTTTGCCAGTTTTTTTTTTAATTTTTTAATGAACCGTTTTTTTTTCGTGTAATTTCATGTACATGCATCTGCATGCAAGTCAAGCAGACAGATCTTCAGTAAAGGCGTCTATATCAATACGACATTATTCGAAAATTAAATAAACTTTTTGACACTCTAGAAAATGTTCATGTCACCAAGTTATTACATCTCCTGCAGGTGTTTATATGACTCATGAATCCGGTTTCATAACATTGATCGTCTTTCTAAAAGTCAAGCGTTATTAAATCATTTGGATAACGTTTTATAAAAATTGTATTTGAAGGCATTAACGTTGGATTTAGTAAAATGGCCTAAGAAAAAACATCCTATATATGGAAAGAGGTTAAGAAACAACTAAAAGTTGTTTCTTAACCTCTTTCCCAATTTGTGTACCTCAATTTATTGTTTTTTGTATTCCAGTAATCGTTTCGATAACTTACTCATATTTCTTCCTTTGTTACAGATATATAGCAGTTACGCAACCAATCAAATACGCGAAACACAAGAATACAAGGAGAGTGTGGCTGACAATAGCCCTCGTTTGGGTGATATCTGCGGCGATAGGCTCTCCAATTGTATTGGGACTGAATAATACTCCGGATAGAGTAGCGGACGCTTGCCTATTCTACAATAGCGATTTTTTAATTTACTCAAGTCTTTCGTCGTTTTACATCCCATGTACTATCATGGTTTTTTTGTATTATAATATATTCAAGGTGAGTTATATTTTCTTCCTCTGATAGTTATGGTAACGGTAACTTCATTCATATTTGTTATCACTACAGCACAACCTTTCCGTCGATTGATATTTTGAAATATTCATGTTTTCATCTGATTCATCCAATGTCATATAGTACTAACTGAAATGGAAGATTATTATTATGATTATTATCAAATCACAATTCGAGTAACTGCATTAGAAAATAGCATCTATGAACGATATACTGAATGGAAGAATTATAATTGGAAATCTGTCTTTTGCAAGCTAAATATTATATGGATAAAGAATGAAATTCATAATGATCAGTTGATTAACAGTTTTTTATACTTATATTGTTGATATGTAGATGATATCTTAGTATGTTTTACTGTTAAAGGTGAAACCAACCAATTAATGGAAGTTGAATCAGTACTTTTTTCAGACTTGACTATTTCTGAAACTCATAATAAACAGTATTTTTGTTGCCATTCACCACAGACATTTATACGGACATATGTGATTCCCCAACACAAGCCTATCAGCGTAAAGAAGCAATAGTATGCATCACAAACTAATGAATATTTCACTGACAGAAAGTAATATTCGAAATTGAGTTTAATCAAACAAATTGCTGTCAACAACGGTTACAAAGAGAATATTGTACTGATATCGAGAGAATCAACGCTTCATTATATCGATTTCAACTCATTTCGGGGAGTATATCGAAATTTGTCTTTATATATTGAGGTCAGATCAGTATTGAAGCTATCGTTCTCCAAACCATACCACCCAGTTGGTTGAATGAATGAATGAATGGAAATCGTTTATTTCAAATTTTTTCAGGTTTTTACAATCTTTTGTGTGTGTGTGTTTGTGTAGGATCCTGCTATAGGCTTATGCCTCTTCAGGGTCCAGTTGGTTGACAGCAAGGGTTGTATATATACCTGAAGTGGGTCGGAAAGAGCCACACCCAAAATCGGTACGACCAATCAGCCTTACATCCGTCCTGTTGAAAGGACTTGAGAGGATACTGGGTGGGCACAACGGGAAGGTAGCTTTATATGTAGCTTCCTTGAATAACCAACAGTATGCATATCAAACCGGAAAATAGACAGAATAAGCATTGAACAACCTTGTAGAGAACATTTTTCAATCCCTTGACAACAAAGAGATTACGGTTGCTGTATTTCTCGATATTGAAGCATTCGACAATGCACTGCCTGAATTAATAGGATCAGCCCTGGCTGGAAATGGCATAGGTTCAACTTCAACTGGACAGAGCTGCCCTGGTAGTATCTTTCCTTTTGTGGTCGTACTTGATGCCCTCGTTAGAAAAAAAGTAGATCTGCAGTCTTATGCAGATGACCTTGTCATCTTGGCAGGGTCCAAGTCGTGAAGGGTAGCTTGTAATTTACTTCAAAGTACGAAGGACGTGATTCACAATCGGTACCAGAGGGAACAGATGTCTGTCAATCCCAGTAAAACTATGATAATCCCCTTCACCAGAAGGAGAAAATGGACAATTTAATGCTACTTTTTCTCATTGGTGAAGTCATTCAATTTGGAACGGAAGTGAAATATCTTAGCATTGTCCTTGATAAAAAACTCACATGGAACTCTCACTTGGAAAAAGTCCCTATGGACATGTGGCAAGATTTGCGGTGAAACTTGAGGTTTAGGTCCCAAACAAATCCACTGAATATATGTGATGATTGTCAGACCAATGACAATCACTTATGAAGCAATTTCCTGGTGGCCTGAAGTTTTACAGAAAACGGTTCAGGCGAAGCTCTCTGGCTTACAGAGACAGGCTTGTCTGACTATTTATGGTGCCATCAGTACCACACTATCAGGGACCATGAAGATTCTTCTAGATCTACCTCCACTCCACATTTTTCTGAAGAGAGAGGCTAGATGGAACGTATATTATCAGTCTAATGCAGAGTACACTAGACTGCTGATTGACACTAGAAGTCACAGCATTCTGGAAATGACCTGTGACATTATTCCTCCAACTGTCAAATACGAACTGCCTTATACTTAAGTAGAGAGGACTCGATCCTCTGGAAGAAGGAAATATAAAGAGCAGATAGTTGTTGGTTCTCAGATGGATCGAAAACACCTTCAGGCTCTGGTGCAGGTGTTTTCACTCGCAGACCCAGGACAGAGATACCAACCTGCTTAGGGACCTATACGACTGTATTCCAAGCGGAAATCTATACTATTGAATTGTGTGCGGAGAGATTGGAAGAATCCAACCTCAAACGACTCTCCTCAATAGGAAGACTCAACAAATTGCCTCTTGTTTGGATTCCTGACCACACTGGCCTGGAAGGCAATGAGACTGCTGATTCCCTTGCAGCTTCATCGGACCAGAACCTGTCAATGGTATTGCTTCAGGTTTTGTCAAATGAAAATTGAGCACCTGGATGGCGAGAATATTCAAAGACTTCTGCCACTATCGTCTGAATCAGCATTTGCAGAGACTCGGACTGTCGGAAGGCAGTGTGTATCGCCTCTGTTTGGAAAATGATGGAACAGCAGAGCATATACCTTTTGCCTGCTCCGCTGCGGACCAAACCAGGTTTTCAGAGTGTGGTAGAACCACAATTTTATTATCTGACCTAAAAGATCACCCACCATATAAACTAATTGGCTTCGTCAAAAAAGCTGGGTTTATTTGGTCGACTGTGAATAGGTGTGAGCCACAATAAACCCTTGAGGATAGCGGTGGAGAGTTGAAAAGACCCAATCTCTTTTGACCTAACCCAAAAGCACTTCTCTTGACGTACATTTCATACTAGAAGTTCCAATTCTATCTGTTCCATTATCCTTCAGAATGGGTAGATGGCTCTTTTGAGATAAAAATACGCAGGACTCTGTAACGGAAATAGTTAAGAGTCTCTTGGTGTTTTCATAATTTGAAATAGTTAGAATTATATGATAGAACTACCCGACACTCGATGAAAATTAATTACAATGTATGAAAAAAACATACTTCAATGTGAGATTACCACTTGAAAGTTTACAAAACCGCGAAACGTGTTCCGCTATACAATAGCATCTTCGCGGTATTGTGATGCCCAAAAATGCTATTGTACAGCAAAACACGTGTTTCGGATTTTTTTATCTTTCAAATGAAAATCTGACATTAAAGTGCACATTTTTAATAAATAACATTATTATTATTTGCGACTTTGAGACAAAGTTAACAAAATCGTTCTATTCACACAAGAATAAAGTAGGAACAATCGAGTGTCAATCAATATTTTCGTTTCAATGGAGAAATAGTTTAGTCTGAACCTTCTCAACCAATATTTCGAGCGTTTTTGATGTTCAACTTGTTCTTTCAAATAAACCCACGTCATTCAAGTCGAAATAATTGATTACAGGCTCTAAGGAAGAGGGCGATGCAATTGAAGCTCAATAAGAAACCATTGGCGTGCGACATAAAACCAGGATCAGTGATAGAGAATATCTCGAATACGCACAGGTTGGCGGAGACGACGCTAGGACCGACGCCCATCGAGGAACAGGCGACTAACACCGGTTCGGGCTCCGGCGACGAAGACGAAGACGTGGTCGACGCCGAATGTCACGTCATCTCGAACGACAAGAGCACGGAGTTCATCCTTGCGACGGTCGTGGAAGAAGCCGCGTAAGTACTTTATGATAAATCCTTTGCGCTCGAACGAATTCTCGAGTTCTGATGTTTTAGTGTTTTTGTCGTTAGTTCTGATATATGAAAAAGAGGGTGGAAAAAGAGATAAATGTGGGTCACTATTCGCTGATAAAAATCGGGGATTTTATTTATGTGTAGTGAATGGAGTTTTTTATTGATGAAGACGCATAAGAAGTGGAAAAGTAATTTCAAAGGCGATTATATTTGTGAGTTTACGGAAAAAACATTTATTATATTGAATGAATTTTCCTATTTGGGATACCATTCAGTCTTAGTCTTCATGGGCTCATTGACATTTCACTCCGATTCACAACCATGTCAAAAATCTTTTATGTGTTCTAGTTCGTAAATCTTTTGCTGGAAAAATCCTCACTAAACTACTTAGTAGTGAATGTTCAAGAGGTAGCAAAAACTTATGTGAATTTCTAGAACTTCAACTAGCGTTTCCTAATATGACTAATAAATAATCAGTCCGTGCAAAGCTTTTTGTAAATAATCTGAAAATGGACATTTCAACAGGTGATGATCGGCTGTATGACCAAATATGCACCAAACTAACTGACTGTTATAAGGAAACAAGTTGACTCGAGTTGACTAGCTTCGTTTTGTTCCATCTGTTGAAAATCAGTCACATTCTAGAGTTGGGCACGTCTGCTGTGTGTACCGAGAAGAGGTATGGTGGAAGAACTACACCTTTCGGGAATCCTGCTTTCAGTAATCAGATGGTGGAGTGTTTTTGCCCTACGCTGCAACGGCATCGCCGGTCAGCTAGAAAAGATTCGATTAGTCTTATCATTTGTTTCGAGAAGCCAAAACTGCTCATTTTGGCCAGTAGTGCGTCATGCCAACCTCTGTCGAACGCCTTGGAGTTGATGTTCCTGTCGTTCTGAGTGCATTAGATCCCAGGCTGGTATTTGAATCTAGTTTTATATCATTATCAGTCAGCTTGGTTTCTCTTAATTGGATCACCTGACATCGTTTGTGTATTTAAGGACATGTTGCCAGATTTTATTATTGTTCATTGCCTCTTCTTTCTTATCGAAATTGTTCCTGTGTATTCGAATTCCTATTGCTCCTATATATACTCCTGTATTGTAATTTTGATAATTGAATAGAACTGGCCGATACTGGATGAAAATTCATATTAAAATTAATTAAGTGTGGTTTACGCATGAGGAAGCTTTTGTATAGCAAAACGTAATTTTTGTAAATCCCTTTATACTGAAAATCATACAGTATTACTTAGTGGTAATTTTGAGTTTTATCGAATATCACTATATCTTCGGATGAAGTGATGTCGGTGTTTTCTTCATTGAGAGCATATTGGAATACATCTGAAATGTCGGTTTGTCCGAGTCGACACTTTCTCTTGTATTCAGATAGATGGGTACCTACACTTCCTTCAGTGGTTCCAATGTAACCCGAACCGTAGCTAGAAGGAATCTGGTACACCCCAGGTGTTTCACGTCATATTTTCAAGATAATCCTTACCCGGTCTGTAACATTTTTAAACTAAAATGATTACCGCAATAGTAGACGAAACGTCAGGCATCAAAACCTATAGACCACGGGCAAAAAACACGAAAAATAGCTTTCATACAGTTATCTCCGGCTGTAAAAATTTACTTTCTTTGAGTAAATTGAAGTCTGCAAATCATCTGATAGGCATCGAATATATGCAGCTCCGATCCCAAAAACGTCACAGAGACCATGAATTGATTGATTTGCAACTTTGAAACTAAATGCTATGCAACAAAAACTGAAAAACTGGAGTGACATGAAAAGGATTTCTTCAAGGAGAGGCCAGTTGTCCAGTATGATGGTAAAACTGCTGAATATGGGAGGATTTGAATGAGTTTTGCGATTTCAGATGTGAAGCTGAAATCCG
This sequence comes from Leptinotarsa defecta, assembly GCA_015342085.1. NCBI lineage: Eukaryota > Metazoa > Arthropoda > Insecta > Coleoptera > Chrysomelidae > Leptinotarsa > Leptinotarsa defecta. The sequence continues at coordinate 11,515 of WOGO01001028.1, read as the reverse complement.
GATTCAACATCCAAAAAACACAAACCCGATGAAAAAGAACGTTGATTTCGGACTTTGGATGCTTGGATTAAAAATATTTTTTCCAAACTCATTATGTCAAATTATCTCATGTTTCACTCGGTATGTAGCCAGAAAAGTTTTTATTCCAAAATCGTATCCGCAGTATCTCAATATATCATAAACATTTTCGAATGAAATATGCTTCAAACTCTGATGTGTGAATTCATTTCTAGAATTGAAAAAAATTGAGAATATGTGTAGGAAGAGGATGAACTATTGAGAGTATAATATTTCTGTTGCAACTTCCACTTACCGCATACAATGTTATAACGTCAAAGAGAATAGAAAATTCAAACACCGCCATGAATAACTGGAATCAAGAGGAAATATTTCCACTTCAAATCAAACTTCAAAAAGGGCGTATTTTCCACAGTGAGGTATTTGTAAAACAGAGTCGATATGCAAAGCCACTTTCATACTAAAAAAGGTTGACATATAAGACAGCTGGATTGTGGTTTGACCTCCATTCCGGCATTCCTTTGAAAGCCTTTCATCTTGCAATCAATCAATCGATGGTTTTCAACCAGTCATTAAAGATGATACAGAAATTGAACAAAAAGTTTTGATTCAGGTTATTATCATTTTTATTGTGAACCTGATCATTCCTGTGTTAGGAATCACACGTTTAAAGGTAAGACCTCGTTAATCCTTAGCTCGCACAATTGTCGACTTGTGAGGGTTGTCGTTCGTAGGGGTGCGACAGCTGGTTAACGAAAAAACAGAATTTTAAAACAGAATTTGAAACAGAACAGAATTCCTGATCATTCCATTATAAGAAATACAAAATTGATGACTTCCTAGTGTCTGTATAAGCAGTAAACAAAAGGTAACAGCTGTTGTTCTTGCATGTTATTTCTTATTCGTCAAATGCCAAAATTGAAAGATCCAAAGTGAAGTAACCAATCAACAAATGAATTTTTATAGAAATCTTCACAACATTTTTTGAAGTAATTGAAAAATTTTTAATTGATGTTTCTTCATGGTATTTACTAGCATCAAAAGTAAGTCAGTAATAGCGGAAATAATATTGGTATTCATTTTTTTGAACACAATGAAAGTGAAAATCACCTCTTAATTGCAAGTCCTACTGAAAATCATCGCTACTACTTAACAATTCACTTCATATGTGTACTTGTGACTAGCGCTAAAAGTTTGACCATTTTAATGTGCTCAGTTTCGAAAAAAAATCATCTAGTGAAATGAGCATTGTTGTAATTTCGCAAAAAATCCATTATGAAATAGAAGTCTATTCCATTTTCCATATCTAACGTCAACAAGACGACGATCATATTTGTGATTATATCATAAGAAACTCAATTGTTTGGATGATAAGAAACCACTATAAGTTAGATATTTTATAAATACAATATTCTTTGATAAATGTATGATTTGATCGGTTTTAGCTGTTCATTTTCATAAAGTTTTTTGCAACTGGATGTTTGAACGAGAAATTTTTCACATGCGTTGTGAAAGAGATTTATCACCTCAGCTACTGCTAATATTGATAGACCTTGTGAACAAATTCATACTGATGAATTTGTCATAAACATTCGTTCAAAACACTGTACATTCTCATTTTGTGAGTAATCATAGTATGTAATTATTTTCAATCGATAGTAGAGTTCACAACTGATTATCTTTTAGGAATATCCTACACATATTTATTTTTTTGCTTGCCATGTCTGCTCGTCGTTTATGAGCCGATTAATTCAGTGAAAATATCATATTCTTCCTGAAAATCATATTAGCCACCTTGACTTATGTTGTCATAGAGGAAAAAATAAGTACAAAGTTCAAATTATTTATATATTGTTGCTCACGAGTGAGAGCACAGATCAAATTTCGTATTGAAATTGTAATCAAAAATCAAGTTTCTTTTCTTGATTAAGATGAGTGCAGGTGACTTCGTTTTCAATCATCAGCAGAATTATAAGCTATCAGTGTAATACCAAGCCAGACAAAGCTATCTAGAATACACAAACAGGTTGTTTATCTCCGGTGCTGTCAAAACCGGAAAGAATAGAACCAATATCACCGGCATAAGGTGCATCAGAGAGTTCTTTAAGTGAAACAAGCGAAAGGTGCAAGAAAATACCACATTCCGGTCTAAGATATGTGAATTTTGAATCGAAATTTCATCCAAACTGTCTGAAGCAACTAGATAACATTTTGTTCATTGACGAAAAGGCAATGGAGTGTTGTGATGTTCTGAACACGACAAACGCCATGGCGGACGACAGAACCGATTACAACAACCGTTCACAAGTGCGATTCACTTGACCGAGCATAACGGGGAATTGGAATTAATATATTTGCAGAAATTGATCGATAGAATGAATAAATCCACAACAGAGCCAATTTCAGTCGAAAAAACAAATACAGAAATCAGTTCACCTCCACCGGCTGGTAAAAGTGAGATAAGTAATCGTTTAAAGGAAGCAGTACAGCCGTCTCATCGTCAAAGACTGCAATCTGCGGACGGTATTTGTAGAGACTTTAAAGAACAAAAACTTGAACCTCAAGTACAAGATAACAAACTAAATTCAATACCAATAACAAAACAATATCTTGCAAATGCCCTCAAGTCTGTGAAAGGTACTTGAAGCGGAATGAAGTCTCAAAGAGAAAATAATGATGATTTCACTCTTGATAAACAATAAAGAAGATGAACAAATTTGCTGTTTTGGTTGGTTGCCGTGGTCATCTTTGGTAATAAACCCCAAACATTTCAACTGCAACAGTCATCTTCAGTGGCGTGGTCGAAGTACTATTCTTGACGTATCAATTGTAACAGTTGATACTCTGTGGGTATGTCTGTGCCACATCAGGAAATTTGTAAATTTCTCAATGTTCTGGTTCCGCTCCGATGTAAGACACGCTCACCAATTTATTCGCATCATTTGTGCGAATTGAACTATAAAATTACATAAAACAATCATTGAGCGAGTAGTGTTGCTCTTGTTTGAAGGTAACTGAAAAATTTTCATGATGAATTTCATTAGTTTGGACTTCCATTGTCTGATATTGTAAAAAATGATTTGAAATTCCTGAAAGAACTAATAAAAAAAAAGAATTGAAAATGAATACCTGAAAATAACAATTATATTAGGCAAAATAAACCTGAAATGAAATAATAGTGAAATAAATAGTGAAAGTAAAAACAGAAAAATTGATAAAAAATAAAAATAAAAATTCAAGAGATTCCAACCCAAATTTCTTCACGACGATCGCTTCGCTTTCCCTTTCCCGCTTCACCGGTTCAGTGAGAGATGACTGTTTGTCGGGTTTGGTGGGTTTCCATATGTTGCGTATATCTACGGTAGCTTGACTGAATACATTGTTGGACAACATGTATGCGGCTTCTTTGAATTTTCTTCTAAACCAATGTTCCTCCCTGTGTATATGATCTTAGCTTGGGACCACTCGATGTTGATAGGTCCAAAAATACTCTGCTATTCCTGATTTGCTGGTTTTCCCTCGCTGTATGTGTTCCTTGTGCTCAGCAATGCCTACATTCAGTGGTCTCTTGGTTTCACCCATATAGAATTTTCCGCACTCACAAGGTATCCGGTAAATACAGTTCTTGGAATCGTATTCTGCGTTTGGTGGCCTGGTTTTCGTGAGGCTGCTACGGATTGTGTTTCCGGATCTGAAGCAGGTTCTAATTCTGTACTTGGATCGAATTCTTCTCAACCTTTCCGATGATCCTCTGGTGTGGGAAACTACAAGCACTGGTTGTGACGGCTTCTCTTCCTTGCAAGGCTCCTGCTGTCTTTCAGCTACAGTCTGTTCCACCATCGCTTTGGAGTAACTATTCCGTTGAAGATCATTTTTGATGATATTTACTTCCTTCTTGAGACCTTCCTTAGTATTTAAAAGACCGAAAGTACGATCTACTAGAGTCTTGATGATTCCTCTTTCAGTCGATTGATAGTGGTTGAATTCGTGGTTCAGATACTGTCCCCCCGTGTGAGTGAGTTTTCAGTATACAGATGTTTTCCACTTAGTGTCGGTCCTTTTCACCAATACATCTAAGAATGGCAATTCTTTGTTGAGTTCTTTCTCCATTATGAAAGTGATGAAAGGTCTTACGCTGTTGATGTGTTTCAGGAAAGCATCTAGTTGAGTATTCCCATGGTTCCATATTATGAAGGTTCTCTTGATAAAACAATAATCTTCTAAAAAATTGTAATGGGCTTAAATTCACTTTTAGATCGCTGTTAAACAATCCACTTTGCATTTGTGAACAAGAAATACTATAGTCACATGAAAAAAGTACCGTCATGGTATATCAGTCCCTTTGAAGAAACAACCTTTATTTCCAGTTTTGCCTTCTGAGCATTGGATACAAATGTACCTTCGAAGGGAAAATCTTTTTCCAGCGATTCAAAGTTTGGTAGATTCCGTTCGTAACTACTTCCGTTTGTCACAAGTCAGCTAATTCTGACAAATTTCATGGACCGTATAATTCGTGCAAGAACAAGTATTTGTTTTTCATTTCAGAAGATGTTCCAGTACACAAAACCCTTAATGAGGCAAAACTCTTGTACTACTTAGAAAACAATAAAATATTGAATATCACCTTGTTATTTGATGAAGAAGACGAATTTGAGGACAACGAAGATGTAAAACAAACAACTGTTCTTGATGAAATATTTGCAGTTGGTGATGAAGATGATATGGAAAATATAAAGCTATACGTGAAGTATTTGAACAAGTCGAATGGAAATAACATGAGGAAATGTCAAAATTCCGAATCAAGAAAGGACCCAGCAAAATATGGGCTCACTGAACAGTCTAGAATCAAATAGATGAATAAACTTACAACACACTATGTTTCTCGAATGCAGACTTCAGTTACATGAGATATATTCCGAAAGAAGTAATGCAGCAGATGATTAACATTGTTATCTAATGTCAACAATATTACTATATAAAAGGCAAAATTGAAACCTTTGGCGTAAAATGAATCTAAAACAAGCAATTATCCCAATTAGCAGATGTACAATACACTTCGCGAAGCACTATGTTGAAATTCCAGAAAACTTTTAGGATAAAATTTTCTGCAAATGTCTACTCGAAGTCACTGATGTGTATTGAAAAGTAAAAGTGGAAATGTATTTTATTAGATATACATAGACAGTTTTGAAGTTGGGAAGAGGTTTTCTCCGTCTCCTGAGGACACCAACTTGGTTGGGGAAACGCGTAATCAAAGAAAAGTTTTCTGGTGTACATACTGCATTGGGCAAATTGCAAGCAATTTCTCAGAATTTGAATATGTTAGAGTACACATCACGAAATGCCACCGATACAATTTCATACCCGAGTCAATATAAATTTATAAAAAGATATTAGGAGGGTTAATGAGGCTAATTTCTTGTTATCTATTATCCCTTTTCGTCAGACCTATAGAATGGAGTGTTAGTATGATATTCTAAATGATTGCTCAGGCTTCAGTGAATTCATGGCTGAATTACAATAATAAATCAAGGAAAGAATATTGAAGACATTTTTTGTCGATGAGCCAATGATTTTTTTTTGGTTTTGAAGACTCAAGCTTCTATAATACGAAAAATAAATGAAGCCAAATCGATGGAGAATTTGCTGAAGTATGAGTGATACAGGGCAAACTGAAAATTTCATCCCGAAAAGTCACTATGTAATGTAAAACACTAAAAAGTCCAATTAGTTAGTACACGACATATTCACAAATTCTGCCTACGAATTGAATAATATATATGATGAAAATGAAATGTATTTACTGTCTTAATTGACGTTTCGGGAAGTAACCCCATTCCGTTTCGAAATCCCGAATATTAAACTTGTAAAAACAACTCAAACGAAGACAAGTTTTTTTTTTTGACGAATGTTGAAGGGAAATTATAACTTTTCACCATCTGAACTTTCCAGTTTGCCCTTCTATAATAATTCAGCAAAAAACTAAATGAATATTACTAGAATATTACCGTTATTTCAAAAACTCGATACCTGTTCCGGTCACCAAGTAATCATATTCAAGAGGAAGATCAAACAGTTCAATTTTCCTCTTGAAGATGATCACTTGGTGATCATCACACTTTCACAAAGTCTCCAATGATTTAGCAAGAAACAAGATTAATATTACTTTAGTTTTATCCCAACATCAAACCGATATTTTGACAACATGACAGAGGAAGATTAAACAGTTCAATCTTCCTCTTGAAGATGATCACTTAGTGATCGAAACACGTGTTGAGGTGTTTAATGGCGTGGTGGTCAACAGGCGACCTTCTATTGTATGTCACCCACATTTGAAATAACGCAATCGAGAAACATGGAGAGTCAAGAGCTGTTGCGCTTGATATTTCTAAGACCTTTGACCATATGTATTATGCAGGATTGCTGGCGAAACTTCGATGCTATGGCTTCGGATCATTTCTGTGTATGGCTCTTTAGCTTCCTGAAAGAATGTTCCCTGCAAGTGACCGTCTATGAATATATCTCGATTACTTTCACCGTCAACGCTGGTGTTCCCCAGGGATCCATATTGTATATCAACGACATGATGGAAAAAACAAGAATCCATGAGGATCTAGAAGTGATTAGTGATTTAGAATTGGGGTGAAAGTAACCAGGTTCAATTCAATGCCACAAAAAGCCAGGAGTCAGTTTTCTCCGAGGAGATAAATGTCTCTGAACCGGATATAATAATGTCAGGTCAGACAATTCCGCTTTCTGCTTCGATAAGTTTGTTGGGGGTTAAAACGGACACTAATATGTCTTGGCACAATCATATCGCTGGAATTGCGAATACTGCATCTCAAAAGCTTGAACACTGTTCCGAATCATAAAACTATACATACCTCAGCAACTTTTGATACTTTATAAAGCTCAGATCAGACCTTCATTGGAATATTGTTCTCATGTATGGAGCTCTTGCTCAGGCTGATTGGTGACGCGAACATCACGTGTAACCTTGATAGCCTAGAACATCGAAAAAAGGTTGGAGATTTGTCTCTCTTCTATAGATACTTTCACGAGAGGTGTCCAAGTGACTCGGCACAGTTGATTCCACCAAGAGCGGTAAATATCAGAAATACGCGACGAACTGTGGGTGCTCATCATTTCGAGGTTCAACTCAGTACACCTCGAACTTCAGTTTGAGAACTCTTTCATCTGGAGAACTACGTATATGTGGAATGAACTTTCTCAGAACGTTTTTGCCAATGGATTTAATCAAATGTAATGTGAATGGCTACTTTCGCACAGGCACCGCTCTGAAAGTGTCTTAAGGATTTTTCTGTAGTGCTTGTGTTTTGTCTAAAAAAAAATTTGAAGCAAAATGAAAAGTTGTGAAAATAATACCCATGTATTTTGTTTTGTTCGCTCAAGGGAGGGCATTGTTTCTGAAAATTTCATTAAAAATCATAGTTGTTGAGAGTTAATGAATATTTGCAGGATTCTTTGAATTATTTTATTCGCCAAAACAAAATTCCCCACGAAGCGACTTTGAAAAAATTCATATATTATAATATTTTCACGAATAATAATTTTGAAAATATAGTATATGAAGTGCATAAATTGAATAATATAATTTTTGCCCAATATAACACATGCAGACTTCAAGGCGGTGTCCAACTGAAGCGGGTAAAAACAGAAACTAACAGAGGAAGTGGAAAAGGAAAATGTCAGTCTTTTTTTTTCTGGATTAATAATTTCATAACCAAAGTTCACTGATCATTTTCAATTTTTTTCTCTCTTTGATTCATGTGTTCCGAACACCAATCATATATTTTTTTTATTTCACTGTTTGCCGTGGCATTGTGAGAAAATCAACAAAATTACAATTTAGGAAAACTGGATCCTATTGAATTTTAATTAGTAGTTAATTAAATTGGATAATTCCTCTGATTGAAAAATATAGGTGCAGAAAGGTATCATGATATTTTTGTTCATATCTTTAACTCGCCACAAAATAAATTCAACCTACGTGCCAAACTCATTGAAAAAACTTTACAAAAGTGTTATACTGTATAATCTTATTTCAGCACAAATGAAAACCATCGTTGGCATAGAGCACAGATACACTAATATGTTGATGTAAAAAATACATATTACTACAATGTATGAATTTCTGTAGAAGATACGTGGTTATGATTGTGTAATCTGTAGGTCAATTACTCCATGGTTTGTTTTTATTCATATCAACTATATATGATTTCAATGTGATATGTGTATACAATTTTTCTAGTGCTTTTTTTATTCATACCTCATTCATATATTCCATTCATTTTGATTTATTATATACATATTAATATGGTATAACTCACGTTAATATGGGAACTATATTCGTTTGTCGTTAACTGAGATCATTGTATATTTCAAATTGTATGGCAAATAAATATCATTATGATATTATTATTATTAGTTATAACGACTTATAGAAAAAATTCATTTTGGAGAAATCAGGAAGGCTATGTCAGTAAAATATTTTTGCTTCCAAAGGGCAGTGGAGTCTGAAGAGGTAGTGAGATCTGAAAATGCGATGCTTATATATAATCGAATCAAATTATTTCTGATAATACCAAATACTGATTGAGTAAATATTATTTCACCTCTGATTGAATGTATCAGTGATGAGAACATTCCAAAAATGTTTGTTGTTCAGAAAATACTAACGAGGTTGACACTGTTCATTGGTTCATGTTTTGAAATTCCTGAAAATTTGTGGTCAAATTTCAAATCGTTTTTTGATTTCCAGAATATCTCGGATGGAATCATCCTACAATCAATTGTAAGTTTATATTCTTCACTCCACAAAACCCCACCTGACCCCTAGTTGTTTAAATTGTGAATGAGTTTTAGTGTGATGATTATTTCAGAAAAAAAAACATTGTTCACATTGAATCAGTTGATTTAATAAGTAGATAGGAACCTTGCATGTTTGCACTTTCCTGGGGTTCAGAAAGTGTTAATGAAATTACCTTTTTTCAACTGTCTGTTCTATCAACTTTGCAATAACAATTAATTTTTGTAACACAGTTTGATGGAAATCTTCGAAAGGACAATTTTCTTTAGTTTTCCTGCATCAAACAGGACAAAGATTCAACACCTATCACCAAATGGAAAAAAATGTAACTTTTTTTATCTACATAGAAATGACTCACAAGATTATTTTCTAGAACAATAAAACCTTCAGTGATCAGAAAAAATTAGTCAATGCTTGAAAATAGGCAAAGCTTGTACCAATGAAAAATATTATCGACTTTGGTCTCTTATTTTTCGAAGTATCTCATGCTCACCCTGGAACTCTTATTCAGGCATACTTCAGGCGTGACCAATGCCCTCAAGAGGAAAAGTTATTGAACTTCCACAGGTTTCTGTTCGATAAAGAATGCTTCATGAGAGAATGTGAACTTTAAAAAGACCGGTATATGGTGAGAACAATGTAAGCCAGGTCCTGCTGCCTTATTGGCAGCTGATCCAATTTTTTTTTATTTTTAAGTGACACACAATATCTGGCAATAGCCATACTATTTGTTTTTCATGAAAGACAGCAGATATCTTGATAAAACCATTTGGTGGATATCAATAGATTTGCAAAAGGAAACCATTCTATACTGAACACCAGTTTCAACTATTTTGTTATTCTCCAATTAGTTTTATCCTTCTACGTACTTCTTTCACCTTTTCCAAATGATGTTATGCCAGTTGCTCCAAAGAAGTGGCTTTCGCCCACGAGTCAGGGGCTGCTGAACGTTTAAGCCTATCACTATAAAGTACACAGATGATTTTGAAGACAACTTTTTTCCAAAAATTCCATAAGGAGCTTCTGGATGGGTCCAGGTGCGACTTCATTAGTTCTTTGTCCTTCATGGACGATCCTCAGTAATATTTGTGTGCATTTGAAATAGTTCAGGAGCCTAACGTTATACAGACCGGCAGCAAATATGTTATGCACAGCACATTTGCACCTAATTTATACGATGAAATGTCCTAAAATTTTTGAGTTTCAATTTATTTGTGATTCAAGAATCCAAAAATTTTCAGTTTGAAATATATCCTTGCAGGCCGTGGCACCCACGGCCTGATGACTTCGATAATTGCGGAACTAGTCAAATGTTACACCCATGCTCAATCCTTAAAGAAATGGGATGAAATCAAAGGATGTAATCTTGCCAGGATCATCTTGGGCGACCCTGGAAAGCTGGCGCCGAAGAAATATCTGGCGATGACCAGGAAAAATCTACGCCTTATAGTAGAATTTCTGACTGGCCACTGTCAACTGAGGAAACACCTCCATAATATGGGGCTAGTTGACATACTTCTATGCAGGATGTGTGAACAGGAAGGATGAGACTGTCAGGCATGTCCTGTGCGAGTGCCCGGAGTTATCGTCAATGAGAGAGTGTGTGTTCGGCGAGTCTTGGCCTACACCTGCCGATATAAAGGAGATATCTCCCGGCGACCTGTACACCTTCCTGGAAAGGACATAATGGACGATGACATAGGAGGACAACTCTTCAGGAGGATGTACAATGGGTCACATGTGGCTTAAGTGCGTGGGCTTACACTCACCCTCCCTACTCTACAGATACAGAGAGAAGCTATTTATTGGTGGAATCCAAGTATGATTTGAAAAAAAAACATATTTCAGTGAAATAAACAAAAAGTTGCCCGAGAAATATACTGAATCGATTACTCAATCCATTTTCTCATTCAATTAGTATGATCCGATTGGAAAAGCAATTGGGTTATTTGGGTTAGATGGTCTCAGAAAATAACAGAATCACCTATAGTTAACTAAATGAATTGGCTGCATTTTTTTCTATATTTTTTTCAGCAATTCCATGCAACCCACCTTGATTAAATGAACTTCTTTCAAAAAATATAGATCGGCAATATATTAGACTTCAATATTTATCATTGTCTTCATAGCGGTTTGTCAATACATTTCATGAATTTTCCTTGTCCTTTATTCATGTTTTCAAAGCTTGTTTCAATGTACATTGAGATTTATGAGTATTCCAAGATTCTTGAGTTTTTTATTGTTCCAGAATATCAACTGTAGTTGCCACCCTACCTCCTCCAATGTCCGATCCGAATGGCAATAATGACTCAGGGTACGTACATAGTCATCAGGATATATCTGTGCTTGGGAGTCCGCGAAAGAGTCGAAATGCAGCTAAGAAAAACGGAGCGGCTCATGACACAGAACTCAGGTATAAAAGGAATCGTATCATTTCGTAAGATTTCAAAATGAAAAACATTCTTGGTACCCTCCACAAGTGATCAAAGAACTTTATTCTGATAATTCAATACAATTCTGAGAATTTTTGATGCACAAAACCTTTTTGCTTTCAGTTTCTCCAACATTATGTTAAAGTTGATACTAGATTTTCAAAGAGTCTCTGACGACTTGCAATGACAATACTATAGTCGCTGAATTTTTTCGAGTTCTTGTTCATATCATGAA
>WOGO01001027.1:0-19741 GCA_015342085.1 Leptinotarsa defecta | reverse complement strand
CCAACCTCAGAAGTACCAGATATAGATCAAATTGGAAGAACAAGCATCAAGAAGAGATTCCGATATTTGCAGAAAATTCGAGAAAATCTTCGTGAGACATTCAGGAATGATTATTTGGCAAATTTGGTACATTTAGGACAAATATGTAATAAATTGGTTGTAGGTGATGCAGTCTTGATTTGATCTGACAATACCAAGAGAATTAGTTGGCCGATGGGAAGAATAATAGAAATTTATCCTGGAAAGGAAAATATTGCCAGAGTAGCTCGAATCAAATTAGCTACAGGTGAATTAATACGCCCGTTTCAACGAATCTATCCATTAGAAACTTCAAACTCTAATGGAGAACCAGAAATACTAGGCAAACTCGTAAAACGACCCATTTCAAATTCCAAAGTAACTCCGTATGAAGACGAAACAACCAAAGAAGATCATCCAAATCAGGAAAGCAAACAATCTTCAACTACAGGAGAAGAAAGGGTTCCAGAGAAAGCCGTCCCTGTGTGTACTAGGTCAGGACGATTGGTCAAGATTCCTGATCGATATATGAGTTAGCTGTTTTGCAATTCAACATTGCAAAAGGTGGGAGAATGTTGGAGTTCGAGAGTTGCAGCATCGTTTGTGATTTTTTATTACATGCTGTATATTTCATGTCAATTTGAGTTTGTTAGTTAGAAGTATGTTTACATATATGATATGACAATTGTTTTTGAGCTAGTAAAAATAAAACTGTGAAAGTCCAAAAAAAATCTCAGTTTTTCTATATAATTCTCCACACTCAACAACGTTTATAAATCACAACATATTTTTTGTGTGTTTTGTTCATTATAAAGAACACATGGACTAAATAAGGTTTGTAGGCTACTCTTAGCAAATAACAGAAGGAAATATTCAGCTTGTCCACTCTAAAGTTTTTCAGGAGCAGGGCCGTTGAATTTCTGGGTATGGTTTTACAAGGTTTATCACTCTTATTTTTTCCAGCGACGGAGCCATTTGATGTCATCATCAAACATGATTTGAAGAATGTGATTGAAAATACTGGTTTGCATTGAAAAATTCAAATTTCAGGGTGGCTGGAGGAATATATTACCCAGTAAAACATTTCGTTAAGCATATTTCTACAGCATGATACAAGTTGCAATGAGTGTTGAAAGGTTTTAGAAATCAATTCAGTTGCACCTTGTACTTGAATGAATGATATGTATAAAACGAGATATCATAAGATTCCCTTCTATATGAGAAAAATAATTTGGTAGCGGATTCTCACCGATGAGTGTTGCAACACTAGTGCATTCCTTTTCAAAAAGTAATGAAAATGATGCATTTTTTAATGAATTTTGTCTGACCTTGATATCTTGTCCAGTTCAAAAGTTAAAGACTATTAACGTTCACATTGTGTGTTGATGAATTGGCTACATTCAACTGTCGTTGAACCCTTTCGTTTGGTGTCCAAATATGGAACATGCGACTACTATCAACCAGTGAAACCATTCGTTTGCAGTAATTACTAGCATATTAGAAGTGTCCGATACATGATGGGTTTTTCTGAAACAGTAATTTCTGCAAAGTGTTTAGCCCTTGAATTCTTCATAAGGATCTGATACTATATATCCCATCAGTATTGTGTAATGGTACAATATGTCTCAGTTGTGGAAGTCTTACAAAAATACAACTACTGCGAGAAAAAATTACTTTTATTGATATCAGAAAATAAATATATGAATGGAAAGGTAACGAATAGGTAATCTTTGCATAATGTTTAGTTACAAGATGGGTATATAGTTTTGGTAAAGACTATTTCTGCACGTTGTTATTGTTTCACTGCTCTGCACGTGAAACAACAAGCAGAAATAATAGAGTTGATATCTGCAGTCATCATCAATCTATAGAATACATTTCTCCCCCATTTCGTGTACTCCTGATATGTCATGAACTGTGATTTTCTGATCAACTAAGTCAGGGCAGCTGAACGCTTCCTTTTCCTCAGATGTTTTCTTTCTTATAAACCCAACAGTGTTTGAATTAAACTTGTTTACGTATGTTTGTACAATCGGCAATATGCATGAATTAATTTTTTGTAATAATTTTATTGAATACATGGAACTCACTCGAACCTCTTTTTTTTTCATTTGGTAACTTCTATCCTGAAGTTATTTGGAGTCCTCCATCCGATCTATTTTCGTTCTGCCACAGTAACCCTTTCATTATTTCCCAGACCCTAACATTTTCATTGTCTAGAGCTTCTGTTGAAAAAACTGTTCAAATCTGTTTTCCCTTCAACTAGCTGTCACTTCCCTACGAAAAAGATAAGTAGAAACTAGTACGAGTTGAGTATTATCGAGGCCTCACCTTTTAACGTTACTTAGGGAAGCTATAGATCATGCGTTAGTTAGGGAAGCTATAGATTATGCTGTAGACGACCCCTCCCGATATAGAAGGACCCGACACTCTGTCGAGTTAGGCCCTCATGTCCCCCGTTAAAGGACGAATAGATTTTTCATCCATCTCACTCCAGCCAGGTAAGGCTACCCCGTGAAGGCCGGTACTGATGTCTGAGGACTTCATACCACCAATATCCCCTCAGTCATGAACTCATTTGCCCTTCTTCGACAAAAATCAGCCAAAAAGGTAAGGGAGCTGAGCTCCAACCTGCTTGAACCGAAGACGACTTTCCTCACCTTTCAACGTGCCATATCTAGCACGGATCTTCAAGTTCAGATTTAACTTGTTAATCATCGTCACTAGGAACATATTATAAATCGATGTCAAAATTGGTGTTGCCTGAATTCGAGATGTTCATGAATCATTGCACTTTACATGGATGGAAGTTGCCTGAATTCGAGATGTTCGTAAATTACGGTAATTTACATGGATTAATCAGTGACTTTAAAATATGGATTGGCCATTGAAGAGAGAACAATGACTCCAGTAACTAAACAGAGATGAAGAGATTCTTGTCTTGGCATTTACGTCACTCATTCGCTAAACGCCAGATACAACGTCACTAATCTTCGCGTGTTGCATGTTTTCATTGTGAAAATTTTGGGATTTGAATTTTCATATTGTCCTGTGACGCAGTGGTCAAAACGTTGTGTGATCCGCTGGAGAAATATATGTGAAGGTGACATCACGGCTAGGCCATAGTATCATGTCTATGGGATGGATAGATCCCATCAGTTGAGTTCAAGTTTCAGTGGGACATACCTACATGTCCCACTGAAACTTGAACTGTGCGGGAAATGAATACCTGCTTGTTTTAGAATGATGGAAGCGTTGAAAACCAAATCTACAGTAGCAATTGAGACACTGTTGAATCTACAACATTCACATCTTGTAATAACTTGGGTGGTAAGGGTTCTTCATCCACAAGAGTGGATGAAGAATATTAATTACGACAATATGTTTCGCAGAAACGCTTTGGTATACAGATAAATTGAGAACAAAATCGAACCTGATGAGTGTACTAATCACAAAATCGTTTAATAAGAAACAAAAAAGGTTCTGGGAAAACACAGTGGAAGGCGGGACAAGCTTTGAGAAGGGATAGTTTAAAAAAAGAACTGAAGAACTACTTCAGAGCAGGGATCTGCTCATAATAATTACTGGGCTACCCATTCAATCCTATTTAGGAGATACATGAACAATATAGGGCTGTATAATGAAAAACTTCAGCTGCAAGCAATAACCAAAGTACTAAACGACTATTTTTACAAACTGGTGAAGGAAAATCAATCCATGATATAATTAAAGTTTTCCGGAGATTGGAATGTGATAATGCCATAGTTTACTGACATCAAATTTCTTTATCACTTCATCAGTAACATTTTGAAATGTTCATTTAATGTTTTCGAACTTCCGAAACCACCCACAGACCAGACTAATCAGACATATTTACAATATTTAACAATGCATAATCTTATAATTCCTAGAGACCTACATTTTTTCAAATGATAACATTTTCAATTGTTCCAATGATCTAAAGCAATTTGATTCACTGCATTAATTTCGTGGTACATATTGACTTGAAGAGCAAGAATGGTGAGTTTTTATTTCAATTGTGTTGACAAATTTTTCATTGTGTTGCTGGGATGAATTGTATCAAGAATTGTTCTACTTACTTATCTGAAATATAGTATTTTTCTTTCCATTATTCTACATTTATTATCTCACAATATTTTAATCACGACTATATATTATTTTTCTCATAATGACTCATTCAACTGCGAATCGATTATTGATAGTGGAACTCCATTATGGAAACGATGGGTGTGCATAGTTATTCAATCTGAAGCATGTTATTAATTGAAAATGCGATACTGAACTTTAACCAAATTCAGAAGACATGATCGGTGGTCTGAAGTTGAATATGTACAATTTTTGGGCATTCGAACTCATCCATTCAATTCTCATAAAATTCATTTTATGTAGAAATTAAATGAAATGAAATAAACATCGACAGCAGATCTTTGTAATTTCACGTTGTACCTAAGGAACGTCTAATAAATAATCCGAATTTGTTGATCAGACCCTGGTTCATCTATTCATAGTCATTTTCCAAAATTTCATTTCATTTAAGTGATCATGAATTACCATAAAGTAAAAAAGTCATCAATCACACATATGTAAAAAAGATAAAAAAAACATTTACAGAAATTATATTTACTGAAAATGTATGAATAAAAGTACAAAAGATGTGTATTGAATTTGAATATTGAAAATTTAACATATTTATTTTACTTCTCTTGATAATTTTAAGATCTGGTGATCTGATGACGGCACTTCTTGTAATGATTTGAGATGCCGATTAGTTGATACTGATTGATATGTTTGGATTTTACGAATTTTGAAATGGAATAAAATGATTCACTTAAGTACGTTGTTCCGACTATTGAAATAATTCGACAGGAAGCCTCTTTCATTCAGCATACTTCGATTCTGGTATAAATTTTGGAAATTTAGTGATTGACGTCGACTCATATTTCAATTGTAGAGCTTGATCTTCTTGCATCTCTTATAATTTTAATTCTCCAGATGCTTTTTGGAACAAAATTATATTGAAAATAGAAAACACCTTGAATTATGTAAATTTCAAATGGATTCAGAATATTTCAAGTCTTCAAATCTATTTTGGATGAACGTTAATATTTCTTCTATGATATTCAGACATACTTATTTTCATTATGCCTTCATTAAAATGTCTAAAATACCAGGAAAAATAAACAAAATCATATAAATACTGTTATATCTTAAATTATATTTCAGGAAAGAATCCCTTTGTCTTTGTCTATCAATCCACCATAATATCTGATACGAACTTTTTCTTGTATGACCCATCAATTTTTTAGGCAAGAGTCGAAATAACCAGCAAAGAAAAAGTAAAGCTGGCCGCAGAACAAGACCCTGAAGATGTAATTCCAGGCCCTCCTGATGGTGGTTATGGATGGGTAGTAGTTTTGGCCTCGTTTCTATGTAACCTAATGGTGGGCGGTATTTCGTACTCTTTCGGAATATGTATATCGGATTTAGTGCAGTACTATGGCGAATCCAAAGGGACCACTGCATGGGTAGGATCTGCTCTCACTGGATGCACCATGTGTGCTGGACCCCTAGCAACCGCTTTCGCCAATAAATTCGGTTGTCGCACCGCATGTATGACAGGTACCATTAGTCTTTAATCAAACATAAGTTATTTTGAGTCAACTCTATTATCAAATCACCATATTGTCACGTTTTCCCCTCGGGTTTCCCAATAACTGACTACATTGTACAGTAATCAAATGCAATTTTATTTCACTGTCATTACAACCAAACACTTTAACTAAAACTTCAACTATCATTAAAATATCTATCGCCATATTAGATCACTCTGTACCGCACTATTCCCTAAACTTGACATTCACGATCTCGGTGTGGGTCGCGCTCATATACGGCAAATGAACTATCCCGAAACCGGTAGAGAATTCCTCAGAAGTTCATCGAAGCGGGTAGAACGGTCGCGAGCGCTCGTCGAGGTGGGCGCAGTCTTCGTCACGTCACAATTGATTTATGACGACCAGCGGTGGCCTGTGTTATTTTTTTAGGGGATTATTTCCAACACTATAATAACATTCGTTTCTACTTCTATTAGGAAGGATATTTCCTAAAAACTACCAAACGAATGGAAAAAGAAGTCAACAAGATGCCTACAATATTTCTGAAGTCTTTTAGAAAAACCAATCAATATAGGAGTGGCAATGATCTGTATCTGTATTTGTAGAGTAGAGAAGGTGAGTGTGAGCCCACATCACTTAGGCCACATGTGACCCATTGTACATCGAGTTGTCCTCCTAGGTCATCGTCCATTCTGTCCTTTTCAGGAAGGTGGACAGGTCACTTGGGGACATCTCCTTTATATCGGCTATTGACGATAACTCTGGGTACTCGCATGGGACACGCCTGACACTCTCATCTTCCTGTTCACACATCCTGCATAGAGGTGTGTCCACTAGCCCCATATTATGGAGGTATTTCCTTAGTTGACAGTGGCCAGTCAGAAATCCTACTACTAAGCGTAGATTTTTCCTGGTCATCGCCAGATGTTTCTGCGGCGCCAGCTTCCCAGGGTCGCCCAGGGTGATCCAGGCAAGGTACATACCATCTCTTCAGGGATTTGAGCATGTGTGTGACGTTTGGCTTGTTCGACAATTGTCGAAGTCATCAGGCCGTAGGTGTCACTGGATAGACTCACATCATTGTGACCAATTTCTTTAAAGTATTTTTTCACCTTGATACCATTTCTTCCTAGATGTTCAGAAGCGACATTCTGCGAGCGGTTGAGTTGAAAAAACGTGGGTACTTTGAATCCAAAGTCAATATTATCAACTCGATAATAATCAGACACTTGCTTCGATCACATAATGATAGCTGTTGCGCTAACTCACCTCACACTATCTGTTGAGCTCAAAAAGTTTTTTATAATCTAAATTCATCAGTGGATCTGACCCTGGTTCATTATCTACAATATTACAAAATATTTTGAACAAAAGTCTTTTTTGTTGCGAAATCTGAGATTTTATTGAACTCACTGGAAACTTGATGTTCCACACCCTGGAAAATAATGTTGTAAAGTGAAGCACTTTATACAGATGTCGAAGGTGAAAACTCTTAGATAGTTCAATATAAAAGCCATTCACTATTTGGTAAAAATTAGACATTAAATTCAATAATATAATGCAATTTATAATGGTTATTATTTAAAAAACACTCAGATATTTGGTAGTTATGGATTTATGATCAATAACACTCAACGCCTACTAGATACGAAATTTCAATGTATTTAATCTCAAGTGATTTATACTTCTATACCCTAATGATATTATAAATGTGAAAGTTTTTGAGGATGTATGTATGTATGTTTGCGGCTCTTTCACACCTAATAAACGACTGAAGGGATTCATGTGAAACTTTATATAAATACAGCTTATACAACTGAACTGAACATAACTGAACTAACGTATTAAAAAAACACTTCTTTGTGAGATTTTCACTAAACGATTTTTCAAAAACCCAACACGTGTTTCGCCATACAATGGTTTTTTTGAGTGTGTATTTACCAACTAATATTCAATGCTTGATATACTTCATTATACAATTTGAAGTACCTGAATTTCAAGTACGTGATTTTTACCCAAGCTTGTAATGAATTGAAATACCTGATAATGGTCCACAGGCCTTGTTTCCCCGAAGCCCCGTTACATTCGGGAGGGCGAGCTAGCATTATCAACCAACGACCACTCCCCATACCGTAGGGCAAGTGATAATTAGTCCCGAGAATCATGTGCTCTGAGCAAGCGCAGTGAGCCAAGAATGACAGCTTTCTGTATCTGTCCGACTAAGATTTCTGCCTTAGTGCGGCAAGTCGGTATGATTTTAAGATTCGAGAGTTGAGAGGGCATCATTCCACCAAGTACTCCAATAATCAGAACAACCATTTCGACATAGTGTTCTGGATAGAGTCTGCGGAATCCGAACAGGAAATCTCGATATTTTAACCATTTATTCTTTTCTTTTCGGACAATATTCATCTCGCCAGGAGCTGAAAACTACACGACAGATACCGTCTCGCTCTGGTGGTTGAGAAGGACTACATCAGGCTTATTAGCTCATATGAGCCTGAAGGTGGAAAACGAATAGTTCCAGTAAATTGGGCACTTTTCGTTCCCTACAATGGATTCAATATCCCCTGGAGTGCAGGGCACCACCGGTGTCTCTTCAATACCGTTAGAATGGTAATGAAGCTAGTCATGTTGATGGATATAGACCGAGACCGCATATGCTGGATATGCTGACAACAAGTGCGCGACAGTCCCTGCACCTTACGTCAGGAACCTCTTTACCCCTCACGCGAGTAAGGTAGACTAAGGTGTTGAAGACATCATCCTGGAATGCCATGATGAATCCCTCAGTTTCCGACTTCAGCCCACTCAACCTGAGGAAAGCGAAAGTCAGGCTCTTTGATAAGACAAGGTCTTCTATGTTATTGAAAAAGACCCCATGCATTGGCCTATCTTTGTCTTGCCGCAGAAGTGAGATGATCCCTGCGGCTTTTGTATGAGTCTTTTGCTGAACGGGTTACAACTCGGTGACAGAGTTGTGATCACCTCGTTCAGTTTCGAAAACTAAATCGAGTTCATCAGCTGCTCGGGCAGCTGCCCCGAAGGGAAATGCATCAATTTCTGATCTCTCATGGTCGCGAACATGTAGAGGAGAGAATCCGAATTCCTGACGACTTCACAGGCTACATCCAATACCTTTCTGTCATGTAGACACTCCAAACTCAAAAATCCACAGCCTCCCTGTTGTCGGGGAAAGTACAACCGTTGAACGGACGATTTGGGATGCAAACTTCAATAGAGATGCATCATTTTTTGGTTCTCCACGTCGAGTTGCTATAGCTCCTCCCGAGTCCACTCCACTACTCCAAACGAATAGAGTAAGATTGGAACGGCAAGCATATTTGTTGCAGCAACTTTGTGGTTCTCCGACGGTTTCGATGACCAGATTATTATTATTTTTATTAATGTGGAAGTTTGTGAGGAGCCCATTCAGCGAACACACGTCGTTGTATAACGCCGTTTACTTTCAGTTCCTGTGGCAGTTGAATTTTGTACAGGTGCAGGCTCAAGTGACGACGCAAAATTCGCCAAGTTGTGGTCTGCGAAAGTCGAGGTCTTGTAAGCAACAAGAAATCGACTGCTTCGGATTCTCCTGCACACTTTCACAGACAGTGGCGATGTTTTCGACGGATCTTGCGTTTTGTCGAGGTACGAGTGTTGGACTATTGTTTACTGAACCAGTGGACTCAAATTTATCCACCACATAGCCTCTTGGTAGAACGATTATAGCGACCCTAAAATGGGCGAAACACGCGGTAGGTTGCCTGAACAGAACGCCCATTTTGATGAAAAACAATGTAATCATTTGCAAGTGTTGTTGAATGCTATATCCTTTCATGATTTGGCTCAACAAATTGAATAAATGACAACTGGCCGTTATCAATTGTAAAAGTTCGGAAGTTCCTGTTGGGAGACCCGTTACATGACACAACCACCAAACGAAAATTACTGTTTATTCATATACTATTATGAAAATTGATACGAATTACGAATGATATGATTACAAATTTCATATGATCTATCTTCCTCCTTTAATAGAATTTTTTTACTACTGTGTTTCCATACTTTGAATGAATGAATGAATGAAGTCTAGAAAAGAAAAACAATTTTACAGAAATATATTCGAAAACTAGTGCCTACCAGAATACAAGGTAACCAAAATATTATCTCTGTATGAACCTCCTTGTATTATTTTAGAAACATTTCAGAACTTTATGAACCAGATAGAATGAAATTAGTAACTGATGTTTGTCTGGTGGGCGTATCCAAACCCAAATCAAACTGACTTCAGAACTGTCACTATCAGTCATTGTCAGTCTGTAATACTACTTTTATGAATAAGTTACACAATTTTTCCTTCGTAGGGGAGTTTCCTATGTTCGAATCACCTGAGGATAATGGGAATTTGAGTTTCATCAAATGTGAGTACTCGTGGAGTTTATAGCTCAGAGCTACTACTAGCTACTATAGTTTTTGAAATCTACCACTGAAAAGATTCGAGAGAAAGCTGCTCATACGACATAAAACGAGATATAATCAGTAACTCAGTTAATTACAAATACTTTGTTTCTCGTCAGTGATAGAGTTGAAAATTCGTTCGAATTTTTTCCACCCCAAGGTAAGGATCATATTCTTCAAATAACAATCATGATAGATGGTAGTCTTTGGAGTGATCACTCCTGAATGAGATAACTATCTGTTCTTGTAGTATACACTGTTGAAATTCTATTGTTTCTTCACTTCTTCGATATAAAATTTCAGCCAACTGAAAATCTTATGATTGCATCCTTCATATTACCAGGTTTATTGATACCTATTGTCTGCAAACAAGGATGAGAGAACAATAATCATTTTCATAGGAAGAAATATCAATAAGATCACCTTGATTTTCTTTCTATTTGCTACAAATTACGATGGTGATTGACATTTTGAGAAACATTATGAAATCTTTTAGAAATATTCACTTCTCCGATCAGTTTTGAATAATAACAAAATAAAACCATGTTGAATCTTTAAATCAACGTGAAATATAACTCTTTTACTTCTATTTCGCAACCTACAAGCTCATTCCATGCAGATTCGAATTCCAGACGAAAGTGATTGCAATCCTTGTAATGTACGATGAACAATAATAAAATGAGTGAATATATAGTAATCTTTTCTGCAATTATTTCATTGTTACAAGGGTAATAATGGGAATGTCGTGGAGTAAAGAAAAGACAGTTGGAAATCAACTGTGGGGGTAACAAAATGACGGGTACAGAACCATATCATAAAATGGTTCAATGGAAACGAATAGTAATGAGTCCTTCAATTTCGTAATTCACGTGGGATTTTTTTAAAGACAACGCTTGAGAAAAAAGCCAGAGAACTGCTTCCGTGAAGCAGGAATCGACTTAGAAATCATACAAGTGCTCCTCACTGGACAGTTTCATCTGAAGATACGTGAAAAAATATTGTTGTGAAACGGAGACCTCTGCTGTAAACTATGTAACAATATAACATAGAAAGATTTTGCGAGTGTGAGGCATGGTATCACAGGGAAATAGTAATTGATAGATAATAAAAATTCGTTCATATTTCCACGGAATCCTTCTCGGATCAATTCAATTAATATTTTGGGATTGACCGTAATAAGTGATACATGCCATAGTATATTATCCGGCTACATAGTCTGATTCTGATTCGCTATTCTTCATTTATTCTAGGTATATGAAAAACTATATACGATACGAGGTAGTGGAGTTTTGGGACCAATTTCTCTGTGTTACAAATATGAATAATTAGACGTGTAAATTGTGAGTCTAACTATAAGATTGTATTTTCATATCAAGAAATTACGAGAAAATGTTCTCAAAGAGAAATTATATGGAGAAATATATTTCTGAACTAAGTAAAATAGTTCAAGTAATATTTGTTACAAAGTTTCAAGGTAACCAGAGGGAACTAACGTATTGGAGTGGTAATAGATACGAAAGAGAATATGAAGTAGTTTATTCAACCTTGACAAAAATTAAATAAAATCATACATGATGATAGTCTTATATTGAAATTGGAAGAAAGCAACAATTTCGGTCCTAAAGAGTTTTCTCCTGATGTGGGATATTTCTAAAACTTCAAATTATCCTGTAGATAACTGATCACAAGTGAAAATTTTCAATTGAATTTAATAAGAAAATTGATATTTTTATCTTATAGATTTTCTGCCTGCTTCAACTTGGGCATTCAGTTTGAATTTTCAAAGTGCCATAAAAATTCTAGCGGCTTTATCGGAGTTCTATAATTTTAGGTCCTAGAAATAACCTCCGCCTTTTATCACAAGAAATCTACCTCCCACCATTTGACAATTCTAGAGCTTATTATGATTTGACGGAAAACCAAGCAGGTGATGCCAATATCAAGAATGAAATAATCACTTAATAAATGTTTATCGTTTCAGAAATAACTACATACAGCCTGAAATTTTTGGAAGGCTGTGAATCGAACGAAGATATACGAAACGGTAGTTGAAATAAACATTTTCAAATCACAATATATGTTTTAAATAAAGATCAATATTACAATACTTCTATTTTTGAAATAACTGCAATTCAAATAAGTTTTGTTCACAGGATCTATGTTGGATGAATTCAATATAAGCAATATGGATTCGGAATTCATATTCTTGGGTGAGTTCGACAGAAGTTACAAAAAAGACAATTTCCGAAACTGCTCATTGAGAAATGAGAAATGAGAAAAAGGAATTGAAAAATGTACTACGTGTTTCCCTTTCCATTCAAAATTCTTCGAAAATGTCCTAACTTTAATAAAAAACGAAAATTTTTTACATTGTATTTTTTTCAGAGAATTTCAATGAAGATCTACAAAGTGAATTGCCAGATATCAGTTTGCAAGACATATTTTTAGGTAAATATTTCCTTATTTCTATAGCATGTTGAGCCTGAATAACAGCTAGATGGCTGAGGGAGAATATTTCGTTCAGCTTTCACAACCACTACTATTACTACTAATACTAACTATTATTTCCATTAGGTTACGATATCAATTGAGTTGTGATTCACGGCTTTGAAAACGAGTTTCAAATGTATTCTTCTAACCTCCATATGGCATACCTAATTATGATTATCCAACTTTCAATTTTAGTAAATTGATGGATGTAGTTTATTGTAATTGTTTGAAAATGTCCTCATAGGACGAAACTGCAGCAACATTAGTTACGATTAAAAGTGGTAAGAAACATAAAAAGTTTCAAATTGAAAAGGTATATTTTATGGAAAGATTAATTTTTGAGAAAGAAAGTTTTTGGTCTTCTACTTCTTTGCATGATTTACACATCATCGTTCATATGAAAGTATTCGTTTCGAAAGTATTTCCCTTTCGTGTAATTCAATGCCTATTGGAAAAAAGCTGGTTCGGAAGGGCTTTTTCTTCCAGTTTGTTTCTGAAAGTTACTTCTTTGCATGATCTACTCATTTTTGAAATTGATAGCTTCCTTCCTTTCTTTCTTTCTTCATTTTTATTTCGCAAGTATTTCAGTTTTTGTAATACTGAAATCATATTTTTTTCATCAATTTTTTATCATTATTCATAATGATGTGATGTATTGTATTTCAGATCCTCAAGTGATGAATAGCAGTGACAATTACCAAGAAAAAACCAGCAAATCTGATTTTTCATTCACTGAGAACGATATTATGAATTTGTATTATCTGAATGAGAATCCAGTGAGAGAAAAGAAAACCAGGAATCCAAAAAATGGCAAAGAAAATAAGAATACTAGAAAAAAGAGACATTCGTTACATTGATTAAAACCAATAATTTTTTTCCCTTCATTATTTATTCTATTTCAAAATGTGTCTGATGAAGTGACAATAAAAATAAAGAGACTCAAATCAATTCAATTCAACTCAATTCAATTCGTTTATTACCTTTTTTGTCATAAAAAATATGAAAGTATTGTCAATACACAAATAGATAAAAATAGATTGAAAAAATGCTCATAGTTATTATTATTATTATTATTTTTTCACCGTAGTTTGCGCAGGTCAGCCCTACTCCCCGAAGCCCCGATACATTCGGGAAGGCGCACCAGCATTATCAACCAATGACCACTCCCCACACCGTGGGGTAAGTGATCATAGGGTCCGAGAATCATGTGCCCTGAGCAAGCGCAGTGAGCCAAGAATGACAGCCTTCTGCATCTGTGCGGCTGAGATTTCTGCCTTAGTGCGGCAAGCCGGTATGATTTTAAGATTCGAGAGTAGAGAGGACATCATTCCACCAGCGACTCCAATAATCAGAACAGCCATCTTGACAGAGTGATCTGGATATGATCTGTGCAGTTCTAAGAGAAAATTTCGAAATCGACGAGGGCTGTATTTGCTTGGTCTTGATTGGCAAAGATTGTACCGTTGAGATAGTAATCAAAGTTTTCTAAAAGATAGTAGTCGGTTG
Source organism: Leptinotarsa defecta (assembly GCA_015342085.1). NCBI lineage: Eukaryota > Metazoa > Arthropoda > Insecta > Coleoptera > Chrysomelidae > Leptinotarsa > Leptinotarsa defecta. The sequence goes on along the minus strand of WOGO01001027.1, from coordinate 5,633 downwards.
GCGAGAGGACTGGTGAATATGGTGGGTGAGGCAAGACTTCGACGCTCAATTCGTTCAATTGTTGAACAGTGATTTTCGAAACGTGCGGACGAGTATTGTTGTGAAGCAGGACCTGTTCTATTGACCAGTGTCGGCTGCTACTAACGCAATTCATTATAGTTGGTTAGTTTTCTCACGATACGACACTGCTGTGATAATTTAGACCGGCTGCAGAAAGTTAAATTGAATGTCACCAGCCTCTGATCACCATACAATAACCATGATCTTTTCTGGTCGGCTTTTGCCTTTGTGAAGTGCATGGGTGGCTCATCGATGTCCAACCACTATCCTATTGTCGTAGAGGATCCACTTTCCATCACAAGTGACGATCCGATACAAAAAAAGGATGGTTCTGGTTCGCGAAAGCAAAGAAGAACTGACCTACAGACGTGACGATTTCTGTCGATCGAGGGGCACCCACTTTTGGAGCTTTTCGACCTTCCCAATATGATTTGAACCATCAAAAATCGCAAGGGAGCTGACTACCAGTTGACTGAATGCAAATTGCAAAGAACTTCAACGAACTTCAGAGAAGCTATATCAGCAGTGCCGTCAAAATTTTTGAATTTTTCCTTAATGGGTCTGCTGGGTCTTCTTTTGTACATAGAACTTATTACGCTTTTCTCCCTAGCTAGGCTACCCGGCTGGAATATCAAACACGACTGATTAGGTTGGATTGACGCCTGGCGTACCTTCAGATGGTTTCTGGAGGTTAGATGGTAGTGGGGGGCCACTGCGGCTACCGTCGTTCTGTTACTCACGTTTATAAATAGCAGGATGTTCGCCAGGCAGCTATCTACCATCTACCATTCTACCAACCTACCTGCAGTGCGGCCCTAGCCTTTTAGAGACATGTTATGACATTTCAGACTCTCCCAAGCTACAGGAGTTCGTCAACTCTGGACCCATGTTGAACCTGAGGTATTCTGGGAAATTACCGTGCCCTGTTAGCATCTACCACAGCCGTCAAAGGCGGAGACTCATGCTCGTCTGTTCCACAGTGCTTGTGCAGCAGTCCTACCATTTCCATTGACACTCATCTTCAATTCTTCTTTTTATCCTTTTAACCCCTTTTTTTACATTCCTTATGTGCGTTCCTCAGATCTGCACCGTCGTGCCCTCTTCTCCATACAATACTGATTCGTGCTCCCTATCTTATTCACATTGCTCTGTCTGCAGATCCTGTCATTCCCCAATGCCCATACGACCTTAATATGTTCAGCCTATGCCTAATCTCTATCCTCACTTCGGAGTCCACGTACACCTCAATCACTTCGTCCTCCTCCTCGTGTTCCAACAACATACCTTGTGCGCAGAGGATCTGGATCCATTCAACTCTCGCTTTAACATTTTATCTTCATCACCCCCATTCAACTCTCGCTTCAAGATTTTAACATTCCTCACCCATTCTTGACATCTGATAAACGATAAAAATTATACGAAAATAAAATGAAGTAGGTTACTTAGGGTAATAACTGAACTTGATTCCTATTCATAGATCACTGTTGAAATTCAATATTCATTTATTTCATGTAATAATATTATTCGAAACTGATACAGTTACATTGTAGTCATGTAATGTTGTCACAATAATGTTCGTGAGAATCCTTGTCACAGGTTTTCCTTAAAGGTAATTTTCATCGAAAGCTCTACTATTCAACCTAGAAAAGTTAACGGTCACAAGAGTGAGTTCACCCCTCTCCACTCGCCCTGCTTCTCACTTTTTCCTCTTCTCTCGGTTCCCGAATCGATGTAATGTCGACTGTTTTTCCGCTTGATTAGAGGTTTTTATATATTGCGTATTTCTCCATTAGTCTGACTGAATGTGTCGTCGTTGGTCAACATGTATGCAGCTTCTTCGAACTTTCTTTCAAACCAGATCCCTGTGGATGATTTCAGTTTCAAACTATTTGATATCATGTTGACGAGTCTAAACATGTTTCGCTATTTCCAATTTGCTGGTTTCTTCCCGCCGGGTGTTTTTCTTATGCTCACCAATACGGACTTTCAATTTGGTTTTGCCGATATGGTATTCAATAAATAAAATTCTTGAAGTCGCAGTCCCCTTTTGGTAGCTTGGTTTTTGGGAGGCTAAGATGGCGTTTCCGGATCTGAACAGGCTCCAACAGTCTGACGTAAGAAAGGAATAGCACTTGGAGTACCCATTTTGCTAAAGATTTTTCCTGAGGTTTCCTGATTCCTTGTCGATACATTCCTTCGTGTTACAGAGCCTGAATGTACGATCAATTAGGTCTTGACAATTCCGCTCTTTATTTTTTTTGAAGCCATTACTTATTTCTTCGTTATTTACATTATTTGTGTTCATTACTAACATATGAATATTTAGATCCAGTTGTTTTGTAGTATTTTCAATATTTCAGCATTTCATTCATTTCTGTTTCATTTGTTTTTTTTTTCTTTAGATTTCAAATCTGGTAATACTTTTTTCAGACAACTGAAATCCAAACTTCTAAAATTAACCACTTTCAAACAAAATCACTTACTTAGAAGCACAGGTTGACGGATTGAGAAGCATACATTTTGAGACCAGTAAATGCTTTACAGGTCTCAAGATCAAAATGGATTTGATTGACTATTTTCGAACAGAACATTAATTGAGTCTTTCATCGATTCCATAGTTAGCGTTTTTTTAAGGAGAAATGTCATGGCTTCACATCCTCGTCGCTATTTTACTAGATTTCATGTACCATCTGAACTTATAACAGTTTTGGATATTTCTACAGTTCGACAACTTTTTAATTCACTTTCTGTATATCTTCCCGTTTACAAACGCATATTTTACTTTCTTGTAATGTTATGTTACCCTATTACAGTATCAAATGAACTGATGTAATTATGTTCTGGAAAGTAATAAATTTCGATTTCTATAAACATATCATTTCCAAATCTGGATTTTTAATGGTATGTTGAGTGATTAAATGGTTGTATCACGTAAATAAGGTGCGTTGCTGGTTTTTTTCTAATGGATCTTGAACTCTGGTGAGAGTTTCATTTGTTGATGAGGTAACTGTTTCTCTCACTTGCCACAAATAGGATTATAGAGAGAATTAAGTATTTTTAAGATTCGTCAAAGAGAATTTGTAGTATAGTTAACCTATCAAGAACTCCCTAATGTCTAATTCATAACATTGATTATACAGGGTGTCCCAAACAGAGACTTGTATTTTTTAGATAGAAAACCCCGAAATCACTCATCAATTACATGATATAATGCGATCTTCTGTAGTTTCCTAATTCTGTATATTTGAATGTTTCTAGAAAACCCCGAAATCTAATATAATCACTTCCATGTATATTATGCGATCTTCTGTAGTTTTCTAATTATGAATATTTCAATGTTTCTGTGAGAATTTTCGGTGGGGCGAACTCACATATTTTCTAATTTTTTTAGAGAGTTTTTTTATATTTTTTTGCTACACGATTACTGTCTTTTTTCTGATTACTGTTCAACTAAGGAATTATAGCAATGAACTTTAGAAAAGATGTCATATTTTTAGATATTTGAAAAGAATCATCAAGTTTCGTTATAACAACAGAAAGTTTTCCATGTTTCAATCAGTTTGTATAATATTTTAAAGGATTTTTTCAACTCGTCTGAGAGCAATTTTGATACTGAATACTACTGCCATAATTATTGATGACTGTTGAAAAGAACATCAACCGTTTCTTGTTAACTGAGTAGCTCAAATGATCCATAACTTACTATAACCAATCACAATTGACCAGATTCATAACTTACTCTCTCTAGACCAATCGCAGATGCACAAATTAATAGTTATCTTTCAACTATTTTCAATCGCTAGTAAGCCTACTACAAAATATGTTCTCAAACGTCAACTCTATCATTAAACTGACCGTTCACTTCAAAATATTTCTAACGAAAAACAAGAATAAAAACATAGACTCAGAAAGTGAAAAAGAGGGTGCGCCACTAAAAATCTGGCGCAAAAAATGATATTTTTTGAAAACTCGTCACATAATAACATAATGAAAGTGATATGATAACATAATGAAAGTGATATGAATTCAAAAAGCTGTATTTCACACAATTTGTGAACAGCTTCTTGGAATAGTAGTTAGGGCTACTGTGTTGAGGGACTTGGAAAAGGTGTTACAACGTAAACAGAAAATGGTGTTGAAAGCTTTCTGTTATGAAATTCAAAAGTATTACTCGGATTCGGGTCATCTTTTGAAATTTTTCTTATTCCTTATATAAGTTATAGGAAAACTATAGTGTTCCACTCCCGAAAAATGGCTATTGAACACTCGAATGATTTATGTCGCTCACGTCGACAAACTTCATTTTCAAGAAAGAGCCACATTTCTCGTTCGTTGAATAATATACTATTATTCGATAATTGCATTATAAATCAACCTGTTTCCAGCTCATTTTCATTGGCGATTGTATGTAGATACAAGTTCAATATCATATGATTTTTCAAGTTTATATGCCAATAAAAATTCAAGGATCACCTTCATTCAGTTAGGGAAGCTATAGACTATGCTGTAGACGACACTCTGTCGAATGAGGCCCTCATGTCCCCCGTTAACGGATGAACAATTCCCTCATCCATCCCATCTTAGCAAGGTAGGGGTACCGTGAAGGGCGGTACTAATGTCAGAAGACTTTCATACCGCCACCACCTCTTAGTCATGAACCCATTTGTCCTTGTGACAAAAATCAGCTGCGAGGGTAAGGAAGCTAGGCTCCAACAACCTGATTGAACTAAAGATGGCTGTCGGATCACCTTCAGTCAAAAAGGTTCCTACTGTCTGGCAGGTCAAATAGAGATGCATTGTGTCAGCAACAGATCAGCAACTCATTATGGATTGCATAATTATTATGACATCTTTATCCGAAAGCTGCTTCGAACGGAAACATCAATTTCACTTCGATTTGTAAAATTCGTCACATTTTGTTTTTTTTTCTTGTTAATAACATTTCTGTTAGTCAGATGACGAGATGATGAGAAAATTCAGATCGCAAGATAAGATATTTGATTAATTTATAGTTTCGTTGTTACCAACTGGGTATTTTCCATCCTATCAGTTCATTTTGTATCATTGTTCGCTCATGACATCAGAAATAATGAGTTCATTGTTCGAGATATGCCAATTAAATATTTTAATGAGAAGTGGTTAATCTAATTATGGGACGGATTCTCTGCTTAAGAGATAATAGAACATAACGCCTCCGGAGCCCGAAGTCAAAGGCCTTCATTTTGATCTCGCGTTGGTGGTGGTATAGTTCATACAGGGTGTCTCAGTGGACTGTAATTTGAAACAATTAGAGAATAATAAAAATAATATAACTATATTCATAAAAGATACAAATATGTTAAAAAATACAATGAATGAATAAAGCGATTTTAGGATAAGTGCAAAGCACTTGTTTTCCATAAAAATTGACACATATGTATGAATGGTATTATGTACAAAAAACATATGCATGCAACATTCAGATAGTGGTGCCATCAGTACCACACCGACAGCGGCCATGTAGATCCTTCTAGATCTACCTCCTCTCCACATTTTTCTGGAGAGAGGGGCTAGATGGACTGCATACAGACTTG
>WOGO01001026.1:0-19742 GCA_015342085.1 Leptinotarsa defecta | reverse complement strand
CACGTTAAAAGGTAAGACCTCGTTAGTCCTTAGCTCGCACAAGTTTCTCAACTTCTGAGAGTTGTCGTTCGTATGGGGGACAGCTGATTAACGAAAAAACAGATTTTAAACAGAACAGACAGATTCATGTATGTATATATGTACAAATATGGGTATCAAATGAAAGGGTTTACTGAAAAGAATACGAAATATTAAAGGATGTCACTTCTAATTTAATATGACGGACCGCCCAAAATGATGTACTAGTTTTCTTGTCCAGCCCCAAACCAAAGTCCAATCGAGCCCAAGAGAGCAAAGACCAAAAAAGCACACCAAATTCGATCAAATATCATGGTTTTGCTCCGTTTCTTTTTTTGATTACCGTGGTGTAGTGCAAAATTATAGTTCAAATTATGTAAATGATTTTTTTCAAATCATTACTATAAGCAGATTTTAAGGAAAAAATATTGAGCCATCAATATAAAATATGCTTACATATACCTGTTGTAATAATATAAATTGTTTATTTGAATCAGAGAAAATATTTAGGCAACTGAATTTCGATTATAGTTTTGTAACACGGGGTATGCCAAAAATTCTGAAAAGAAATTTGAATTAATTTGGTAGCTATATACAATGTTCTACTGTGAGAAAATAACCAAATATATATTATGATAAATGAGAAATAAAACTTTCTATGTTTTTTTACCACTTTCATGCGTAACTCACGTTGTTACTGCAGTTTCATCCTGTAAAGACATTTTCAAACAATTACAATAAAGTATTGAGTTTATTGTAATTTTTTGAAAATGTCTTTATAGGACGAAACTGCAGTAACAACATTAATATCGAATAAAAGTGGTAAAAACACATAGAAAGTTTTATTTCTCATTTTTCATGATGATCTCCTACTATGTAGTAAAGGCTACATCCATCAATTTATTCATATATATATATTTCTAGATGCATGTAATCGAGATAATAATACACTTTGTTATTGGTATTTCAGAATATAGTTTTTTCTTGTGAGATGTCCATTGAAAAAGAAAATTGATGACATTTCTGTCTGAAGGAGAAAGGTCCAAAAAATTGGTACTTATTAGGTATGTTAAATAAATTTGTATCACTGTATACATATACATAAGTACCAAATTTGAAAAAAAATCATTTGCAAATAGAAGATACGTTTACCCATTTTGGTACTATTGGTATGGTGAAGGCATTAAATGACAAAAAATATATTGAAATGAAAATTATGATATGATTATGGTTGAAACAGTTAAAAAGCCATCTAAAAGATTCTCAAGATTATATTGATAAATCTTCTCATTATTTTTCCCATATCTTTAGACCATATTCAATACGAGTATATACTGAGGAAAGACTATCCTTTTTCAATTCATTTGTTCAGATGTGAAATATTTGTGTTATATCTAGATAGGTAATTGTATTTGGATTTCAAAAATAATACCTACAACTCATCAACACAATTAGAACCTCAATTAGAAATATGAGAATATTTTTTTGAATTTATTTGTTGAAAAATCTGTTCTGATCGCCAATGTTCAGAGAATATAACAAAAGAAAACTATTTAAGAATAATACTTATATAATTTATTATTCTTCCCAAAAATCCATCTTCTACCTATGTGAACTTTCCCTAACATTTTTTTCTACAGACTTGGTCACAATTCTTTCTGTGGCTAATTTTTTGAAATAGGGAATGAGCCAAGAAAAAAATTTCACCCAGTATGTGACAGCAAATTTTAGTAGCAGGATAGCAATATCTAATCATATCAGCTCCAGCCATTGAGTAAACTAATTATTTTTTAGATTTGAGAATTATTCATAAAAATTTGTATTACACAGCAGTGTATTTCAAGAATTCAATATCTCTCTGATAAACAATGTATTTATTCAAAAAATAAATAAAATAATTCACATACAATTCCATTATTCTATAACGATAGGTATTCATTAATAAAAAAAAACACTCTTAGTTTATAATTCATTTATCACAATTTATGGATGTTAATTTTTTATGGTTTAGATAACAAAATTCTTTACATACTATTATTTAATCTTATTTTCCAATAGTGGATAATTCTTAGGTTAATTTTTCATTTCATCAAAGGCTCAGTTTTTAAAACACTAACTAAATTTTAATTTCGTCATAGGCAGTAAAACTTCCTGTATATAATTACAAGAAGGGGGCTGTAAGGTATTCAACCGTCCTCTCATTCATTCAACATTTGTTTAAAATATGGTATATTACTGTTTTTTCATATTCTCACCACATCGGTCAAGTCATTGACTATAACAGAATCGGGAACAGAGAAAAGATCCCCAGCTCTAGAGAGATCTCTATTTTTCAGTACTTGCATGAATAACTCATGCATTTTTCTGTTTATCTTCTGGTCTGCGACGTTGAAACTCATGTATTTTGTTATCTGACAAACCACAAAATCAAAACAAGCGAAGTTTTATCTAATCTTCCCAGCCAAAAGATCAAAACAAACCAGATCCATCATTCTTCACTAACGCAACACACGTAACTTTCACACTACAGAAAAACTGTGATAACGGTTGTAAAGAAACATTTTGTTAGTACAAAACTGTAAAAGTAAAAATGCAACATATTTCAACTGTGGTCAACGACTCGAACTCAAAACCTCGGAATAAGCTTAGCAAGTATGTTCGTTCATACAGGTGGTTAATACCTGAGCATGCGCGAGGCACCTGACTGAGTTCCTATATTTATATTTTATTGCAACTACTGGGCGTGCCACGTAGAATTGTGTTTTTTAATGGGAATCACTGCAGTTTTTCGAGATTATTGCGTTAATGCTTAAGGATTAGATTTCTAATTGAATCTGCGATCCTTTATAGTGGATTGGATAATGATATGAAAATACATTGTTTGTAAAAATTACATTTTATTGTGATTTCAATGTACTCAGCAGTAAAATTGTTTAAGGTAGTTAATACTAATTGACAACTAGAAAAGGTAAAGTAGGTATGAGAATGGATATCATTTGAATTTCTCTCAGTGTTCCAGAACAGTATTAGAGCTAATAGTTGGTCTATTATCTACACTAAGAAAAATACACTTTCTAATAAATTGAAGAGGGATATTTCTTTTCATAAAAAATGTGGAAAAATTCCTAAAAAGGCAAGAAAGCAAGACCCCTCAGAAATGTAGAAATGAGAATGAAACAAACAATTCAACCCATGCGTCTACGACAAAGAAAGACGTAACCTACAGGCAAATTCTGTGCGAAAATAGCCGCTTCTTTAAGGACAAAACTCAAGCACTACAGAAAAATCCTTAAGGCGCTCTAAGAGCGGTGCCTGTGCGAAAATAGCTATACACGTTGGATTTGAATCGCTGGAGATAAATTCATTTGGAAAAACATTCTCAGGAAGTTTATTTCATATTAACGTAGTTATCCAAATAAAAGAGTTCTTAAACAGTCAAGTTCAAGGTGTACTAAGTTGAACCTCAAAACGATGAGCAGGCACAGTCCGTCGCGTATTTATGATATGTAACGCTCTTGGTGGAATCAACACGTCCCGTGAAAGTCTGTAAAATAGAAACAAATCTCCAACCTTTCTTCGATATTGCAGACTCTCAAGGTTACAAGTGCTGTTCGTGTCTCCAATCAGGCGAATGGCTCTTTTCTGGATGGAATCCAGCAGCTTCAGGGTATGTTTAGTGGCAGAGCTCTATACATATGTGAACGATACTTCAAAGAAGGTTTGATATGAGCTTTATAAAGCATCAAATGTTGCTTGCTGTTATCACCCGAAGACGATTGGGGATACTAACAATCGAAACGTCGTGACGTAACTTGGTTTAGAATTTGAAAATTTTTAATTTTCATTTTTTGTTAATAATATTTTTAATTTTCAGCTTCTATTAATATTTCAATTTTTATTTTTTTGGTTGTTGCTTGTATGTTATTTCCTTGTCATTTCAGTTTGTTGTTTTATATTATTTTAGACAATGGAAGTCCGAACTGATGAAATGTTTTTCATTATGTGCGTTCTCTCTTCAAAAAATTAAAGGTATCCTGTTTTCGTCCTTGGTTGGTATAGTCGACATTTGTCTAATGTCCATCTATATTAAAAGATATTAACAAGGGAGAATATCAAAAATAAATTCCATTGGCCGTATTCTGTAGACTGGATGATTGCCGGGTTTTATATTTCATTGTTGGTACCACTGAATTTGTGTAAATTCCACTGATAACGCACTGACGTTTCGAAGGGACTAATAGATGAATCAATCAGTTGACTCATGCTCTGTATACTTGTTTAGGAGTGCTAATTAATGAAGTTATGACGGAAATAATGATTGCCAACAATTAAATATGAAACCCAGTCACTACTCAACCCTTATCAAATCTGATCATTTGTTATAATGTGCTATTTTGAATTGGCGCCAACAGCATAACTGATAGTACTACTTGCATCCCATTTTATAACGAATTTTTGGCCGTGGAGGGCTAGCGAATCTTTTGTGTATTTTTATCTTTTTTCTTCACTACATAGTTTGAAGGATAGAAATACATTAATTGTGCACGAGTTCAAGTACAGGTATTTTACTATTTATTTAGTCGGCTTTTGCGATTGAAACGGACAATTTCCCCAAATTGAGCCTTGAGAAGTAAAAGCGTAGGGATCGACCATTTCGTATCAATGGAAGCGTAGGTATCGAATATTTCGAATCAATCGACAGGAATATTGACTTTCGAAGCATCACATTTCTTGGTTTTAACATACATTTCATCTGAAAATATCAACTTTTGAAATATTGGGCTCTGGCAAAAATCGGGTAATTTCAGACACACTTGTGGGTAGTTTGCTAGTTTGACAATTCATCATTGGCAACACTGGTGGTAATAGTGGCACAGATTAATCTGTGATAGTGGTATTGGGTGATATTGTTAATAGTAAAGTAATTGGCAAGGTTACATTAATAAATCAAATGTTTGCATCCATGTAGGGATGTACCCATGACAAAAATTGAAAAATTTTCATAGAGGGGTTTAAAGAAAAATAGAATACCTCTTCGTTTGAGGACAAATATTTTTGTTTATATTTATAGAGACATACGACGAGGAAGAGAATAGATTGATAAGGAGAACATGGTTTCTGAAAAGTGTCTAAGAAAAGTGATTTTGAATGCTGATGTTTATACGCTATGTGTGCAGCATGCATTGACAACAGAAAAACAGGAAATCATGGGATTATTAGTGGGAGAGGTGAAAATATTGAATCACTGAAGATTTTGATTATTCCATTTCAGATTTCAGGTTGACGATATCAAATGCATTTCGAAAATTTCAGCATGTGTTACATTACACCGCAGTGATAAGCAGCCTGACAGAGTAGAAATATCCCCCGAACAACTATGTACTGCTTCCATGTATGCTGATCAACTCTCTAAAAAGTTAGATAGGCCAATGAGAGTACTTGGCTGGTATCATTCACATCCCCACATTACTGTGTGGCCCAGCCATGTTGGTACTGTAATTCAATATATAAAAAAATGTTCTGGTGATGATTTAGCAGTTTTTAGATACAAGAACTCAGGCGGTGTACCAAACAATGGATCCTTTATTTGTAGGCTTGATATTTTCAGTCTTCCAGAATGATTCAAGATCACTGAACAATCTCATTCAAGTTACATGCTTTCAAGCCCACCAAGGAGCCTCAGAACTGGAAAGAACGGAAGTTGAGCTTGTGATCCAAAATTCTCCTTTTGAAAATTATGATTTGAAAGGTAAAACTATATATAATTATATACCTCTGCAGATATGAAAGTTTATTTAAATCTCCAGGAATTGCGGATCTTCCCCGTATACTAATCCAGGAGGAAGTGGAATGCCATGATGTGAAAGATAATGACACTCAAGATGAGCTAGCTAATATTCACAACGATTCATTTAAAACACTTGCCCTGGTTCATATTGTTTCAAAATTATCTCGTCCCCTTTGTGATGATCTTGAAGAGAGATTGAAAACCGTAAATCAGAGAATAAGGACATTAGAAAACTTGAAAAAAGAGTTGCAAAAACGTTGATGACATGAATTTGTCATATTTTTATGTGACTGAATTAATTATAAGCAACATTATAAATATATATTGAGTTAACTATTTTTACCTAGTATAATATTTCAAACATGAGGTAAAAAATCAACGACTCAGTCATAAAATCTTATTTCACTTTCTCGAAGGGATAAAATAGGTGAATTATTATTGGAGTTTCCTGGATGAGTGAATTGAGATGGGGATGTGGTTCTAGAATTAGTTGTTGGTATTTTTCTCAAAGGTAAGCTGTGATTGTTGTTGAGGTCTTGAATAATAACTATATGAATTACCTAGACCTATACTTTATTGTCGAAGAAAATACAATCTTATTGACAAAGCTTGTTAAAAAAGGTGGTATGTATAGCACTCCAAAGAATAAAAGAAAAAAAACACAAATTCCCAGAAACACAATTTGAGCATAACTGATATTTAATAGATAAAATGTAGCAATAAAAAAATTAAATTTAACAAAGTTTGTACACAAAATAATTTCTATAGTTTCTTCCAAAAAACGCAAAAAACAAATATACACAATTTGAAAACATATATAAAATCACAACAAAGTTCCATTGCTCCAAAGTTCCATCAAGATTGTAGATATGTAGTATGCATCTTTAACAAGATTTCTGAACTTTTTATAGTTTTTTCCTTCCTAATTTTGTAAGGTATGTGATTATACAGCTTTTTACTTTTATAAATTAAAGAATACTTTGTATGACTTGTTTTTGAAACAGGAAGATATATTTTATTTTCTGATACTTGTCGGGTTATGTAATTTATATGTTTCAGAGTTCTTACCATATTATGTTTTTTGTAAATCAGGCAAACAGTTTCCAGTATGAAAATACAAGTAACAGTGAGAATTTTTCTCTCAAAAGTAATGGTCTGCATGACTCACACACTCCCACCTTGCATAAGTATCTAACCGCTCGCTTTTGCAAAACAAACACTGAATGAAAAAGTTGTTGACTGCAACACCCAGAAGGCAACACCATATCTCAGGTGGGACTCAATCAGGAAATGATATACCATTTTTGTTGTGGATGATCTCAGTCTATTTGAAACTATTCGAAGTGCGTAACATTCTCATGCCAATTTTTTATTCAAAGCTGAATTCGAAGCCGACTTCAATTTTTATTTAGTCTTCGATGTCTGTCTGTCTGTTTTTCCGTTAACCAGCTGTCGCACCCCTACGAACGACAACCCTCAGAAGTCGAAACTTGTGCGAGCTAAGGATTAACAAGGTCTTACCTTTTAACGTGTGATTCCTAACACGGGTTGGACGATAACAAGTGAAGATCGATCGTTCAGAAGGGCTTTGTAAAGAAGCATTTAATGTTTTATTCAAAGCGCCTTCCATTCCTGAACAACACAAAAACCCACCAGTAGTTTAGGCCACACAGCTTACTGTATCTCATCACTCAACTCATTGATAACCTGTAGTCAACACACTAATAATCCAATGTTTTCGTCGATAAACAAAAAAGCGAAACTGGAAGAACCGACAGAAGCACTATGATAAAATGACTGCATCATAAAGCATTAAGAGCTATCATTTGAATGAGTATATGAACAATAAAAAAATAATGAAAAGAGAATTGAAACTTTCTATGTATTTTAACACTTTTATTTGTAACTAACGTAAGTGCAGTTTCATCCATAGAAAGTTTAAATTCTCTTTCCTTCATTATGAATTCCTATCACGTAGTAACGCTACATCCATCAATTTGATAAAACAATAACATAAGAAATAAAACTTATGGATAGTAACAATGGTATTGAAAATTGTTTCGTAAATTACTTCTTTACTACTTATCACGAATTTCACTATACAAATCCACAGACAATTTACATATCTCCAACTACTACATTGAAATAACAGCGATAATCAACTAACTTATGATAGCCCCAGGAAAATTTTCATCTGGGGCAGGTGGGATTTTTTTTAAACTTTTAAAACTACATTTACTTTCGTAAAACCCTTATAAAAACAATGTTTAATCTTTCCTTACCGATGGGAACTTGTCCTGCATTATGTAAGCAAAGTTTTATAACACCAATGGAAAGATCTGGAGCTAGAGAAATAATTGAAAACAATTGTTTAGTGAGAAAGCAATCCGAAATACTCAACGCATTTAAAAAACACTCAATGTGATATTTTCACACGAAAGTTTACAAGACCGTTATTTTATAGTGAAACACGTGTGGCGGAAACTTTCAAGTGAAAACTTTTGAAAACGTTATAATGGATATTCAGTTCTATCATATTATTGACATTCTCGAAATACTAGAGGGTTCGATAACTGAAAAAATCACAAAAATGAATCTTCTCCCGAAGAATTATTGTATATTGATAATGAAAATGACACTGAGATTCAAAATATCCTAGGAATCTCCGGGATCTTACGAAAAGTTTTCCAAACGAAATAAAGCCTGTTCTGGTTCCCTTCCCGGACTGTTTCTAACAGTCACCCAACTGAATATTGCCGCATAAACCTCTTCAGTTTACAACTGACTCACTGAACAATACAAACTGAGAACGAACATACCTTATAATGAAATGATATAACCACAGTATTTTGTATATACAGAAATACTGTGATATAACCTTTCAGTCTATATACAAAGATATAACTACTCATCATGTATTGTGACAGGGATAAAGGGCCATTCATAGTAATTGTAGAATCCACATCAGGAAGGAGAAATCGGTCCTTTTAAGGTGATCCAGGTTAAATGAATGAATAGAAGTACAATAAACGGAAAAATAACTTACGTACGAGCATCTAACATACTAGTTACTTCTGAAGAAACAAGAATACCACGATACATTGATATTTATTACATGCCAAAATTATGTAACGTACTTCTGTCCCACTGGTCATTCAGTGTCTTGTTTACTATAGGGACATATTAAATAAAACTGCAAAACAAAAAAGTAATGTTTTTCATATATTAAGCAACATGACGAGACGACGAAGGCATATGAAAACTGTAGGTACGATAACTAAATATTTTTTCTGTCAAAGTAATGAGAATGTGCCCAAGATGATAGATTTTTTTTTTCATCATGGCCCATGAATCAAAGATCTCAACAAAATAAGCACGACTTCCCGCTGACGCCCATACACTCATGGATTCACAAATAAGTTAAAACATAAACAATAAACATAGCCTATGTTTAACATATGATTATTCCGATAAACTATTGGTTGTTTGAGTACGTCATCATCGGTAAAAATTCATCCCTAAGGGAGTTCGTTCCATAGAAATCTGAGCACTCGATAAGCTCGTTTTGCTCGGCAAGCGTTCGATAATAAAGAGTTGTTGCACAGTATTTGGTCACAGTATTTTGTATACAGTAGTTTCACTCAGCGTCGGTCCCTTTGATGTCGGTGTCCAGGAGTTTCATTTTTTATAATGATGACGTATTTGACACTAATGACATTTCTCCCTACTACAATCTCAACCAAAGCGTGTATACACTGCTCAACATAACAACTATTCATATAAACTGCTCAAAAAAAAACAGTCTATGAAAACCATGTTGGGCACCTGAGAAAATTGTACAAATGATAATTTTGCATTTGTGTAATATTGAAGTAACCCAGATCATTTGGGCAATGATGAACTAAGTTTCAAGTAGATTTTAAAAATTCATGGAATCGGCAGATGTTCATATTCGAATGTGACAAAATATATTTTCATTTCAACAAGAAAAAAGACAAGATAAAGAACGTGTTTTGTTATTCATGAACCATGGTACGAATCCATGCGAAATTTCTTTGTAGTGATTTTTGGGGCCAAATATAGCATATTCATTTATTGATTGGAGAATTCAAGATGGCGGACGAGTTTGCCGATTCGATTATATTAAGGACCAATTATTAAAAATATTCCTAATCGAATTCATCACTCAAGATTAAGGAATCTGTAGAGCCTATTCTTTCTGAATTATGTAGTTACTATTCAGGACTTGAAGAAGTAAAAAAGTAATTAAGTATGTAGTGTTCAATCATACAAAAATAATTTTTTTGTATGTATGTACTAACTATAAATGTATGTGAGAGTTTTCGGAGTCGGAAGTTATGAATTATTTACACTGTAAGATAATAGGTTGTTTTGCTGCTTCCAGCTTTTATCCAAGTAAAAATTGATAATAAAATCACTGACAAGTCCAAATGCATTTTGACTATACCATTATATATGTTTTCCGACAGAAAACAACTACTTCTTTAGCTAATAACTCGACATATATTGACAAATGTTGATATTTGAATCTATACAAGTCTAGATGTCTAATCAACCCCGAAAAGTTGCTGCGTAGATTAAAAACAGTTATTCTAAATGAAACATGTCCTATTAGTCAGCAACTTCTTATATAATGTAAATTTGACTATCAAAAATACCTTACGACTGTTAACCTTTCGGAATCCAAGTCGCCTCAGACATAATTGCAAAGATTCTCACTTTGAAGAAACAACTTTGCAAGAGCTCTCTAGGACAAATAGTGGGACTTCGCCTGATTCGAACAAGGAACCAACTGCGAACCGTTTTGAAGTGTTCCTCATCAGTGCAGACCATGCTATCACGGTTGTATACACACAGGGACTCGGCACAGTATAGTTATATAAGTATACTGTGGACTCGGTATTCCTCGTAGACAGCTCTTGCAGAGTTGTTCCTTCAAAGAAAGGATTTTTGCACGTATGTCCGAGATATAATTCAACATCTGTTGGGATAGTTGCCAGAGAAGTAGTTGTTTTGTCAGACACATGCCATACAATGTATACAAAGGTATAGACATTTCCAAAATGAATGTTTGCAACTGTCCTGCAGTCCCTAAATAATTTCAAATACGTTTTTCCTCCTGACCTGACTGATAAGTACAGTAGAAAAAAATAAAACTATATAGCCCATAGTAAATCTGGAAAAGCTTTAGTGGGGTTGCAGTCAGAATTTTTGGTACTAGGTCAAAGAAGACTCCTTATTTTCGTCAAGCTTTCGATAGTTTATTTCTACCTTCCTTAAATAAGACATCACTTCAGGCTTTGAATACACTTTATTCAGAAAACTAACAAATTTTTCTATTGCTAAAGTATAATAAGTCGTGGGTACATATAAACACTAGGTATTTAAGAAGTATTGGAGAAAATTTACAAATGTCGAAGGTTTTGTATTTTTTGGTTTTCTTTAATTTTTTTCGATGTAGTTTTGAAACTACGATTTATAAACTTAATCGTATAATAAATTCTCACCCGGACATATAATGAAATTAAATAATCAACTGGAAGATGCAAACATGGATGAGAAAAAGGCACTTCCTGGAGTTTATGTTTTATGCTCCTTCCAACACCAAGTTCTATCGATAAGTTTGGAAAATGTTCACTGAAAATAGTTTCCAAAATGTTCAAATAATCTATAAACTTTTTATTTGGAGTTTGTAGATTTCCAAAAGTATCGTTTTTTGCATTTGGATATGCTCTGAATTGCGTGTACAAAGTTTCTGCACTTAATAATTCATTTTCTCTAGCATAGTTAATGCAAATGTCACATTTGTGTTTTTCGAGACATTTTTTCATAAAATAGCCACTTATGTAACTGAAAGAGTTCTGCTCAGGCAACTGTAGATTGGTGTAATCATTGCTATCTAGGAAAAGATATTGATTTATTGTATTCGGTACTAGTACCTCATATTCTTTCAAATTTTCAGGTTTGAGCGAAGTTAGTATTTCATCGAAGTCCTCTATACAATTAGTTCCCTCAATATGTTCAAAAAAACTAAGGGCAAATAGCTTTTTAAAACTTCTTTGAAACTGAATGCAAGTAGGATTTCGACAATTTCCACTCAACTGTCGAATCTTTCCAAAAAAGTTTTCCAAACAATCTTGGTTGAATCTTCTTGTGGAAACTTTGGATATTCCCTTATGTTTTAAAACAGGCCACAGACCTAAAAGAGCTGATATTGTTATCTGCCAGCCTTTTATGAATTTAATTCGATTAGTCACATCTTTGCCCGCTTCATCTATTACCCTCATAGATTTAAATAATTGTTTCATTTCTTCAAGAAATGAGATCTGTTTTTCATTTCCTACAAATGGTTTGTTGAACTCTTTCACACCCATATTTCGGCTAGAATTGAATATGTCGAACAGTTTATCCATTTTTTCAATGAAATCTACAGTATGTATTGCTTGTGCAGTTATGATATTAAAGGAAATGTAACTGCTCAGCGCTGCTGCCACAGTCGAACTAAAAACTTGTGTGGCAAGTTTAACCTTCATTTTTTTGAAATTATTAGGATAAATATGGTCATTTGTTAATTTGGGTGCTAATCGGAATTTCTGTTTTATATCCAATTCATAGAATTGTTGTAAATAGTTTTTAGATGTCTCATTTCCACCGAACTGCAATTTATACTTGAAAAAGTTGTTTCTTGTGGATTTTACAAGATGTGGAACATCCACCATATAAAATATATTTGAATTGTCAACAGTGAAATATGGGTGGTCTGGTGTTATTCCAGACACTCTGGTGAATTTATGGAAGTTTCCACCATCATCTGAAATGACAACCATGACATTCAAACCTATATTTTTGAGTCTGCGTATGAATTCAGCAAGTATTGTATGTAAGTCTTCGACAGAGCACACATTATTAACAAAGAAATATCCTAATTGCTGCTTCCACTTCTGATTTATACTCCTGGCCATCAACACCAATACTTCTGTGGCAGGAATGTACTGTTTTTGACAACCATCATGGAAACCAAGTATTTCATCCTTACTTATGTTATAGAAAAGATTGGTCTTTAGAGACATTTCATCAATGCATAAGATACAATCCCTACTCTCTGCACTGAGTAGCTTAACTTTGGTTTCCAGAGCAGCAAAAACAAAATCATTGAAACCAGTAGAAATTGGCCATTTTCTAGTGATTCTAAACAAGGTACTTTTAGATGGCAGTCGAAATATTTGTTTTAAAAAATTGTACACTTTAGGGCCCAAGAAATATATAGTGAGTGCCAATAATTTGATTTCATTGTTATATCGGCACCCTTTTCCAGTCTTGCCAGATGAAAGCGACAACTGTGTTTCCATAAAGGTAGCTAAAACTGGTGAACACTTTTTCCTAATGAAATTTAAGGCCACTTCCATTTCATTTGAATCTTGCTGATTTGATGTGGTTGGTGGAGTGGACTTAGAATTGAGTTTTCTTTGAAGGTCTCTTATCTTATTTTGAAGGTGCAGTTTCCTTGGTGTGCAGGCAGACAAACTTGTGGATGTTTGAATGTAAGCATCTGAAACAAAAATATTCTCAATAAAAATCCAAAATGCAAAACAGAATTCTTCAATGAGCAAATGGCACATAGTGTAATTTATCATGTTTATAAAATGCATATACTGTATTATTGGGAGTGAAAGTTGCCTTCTGTGTGTCAAGCATGAAAGTGGATAGATTACTTTGTCAACCATGCCACTTAAACTCGTCTCACACAGAATACCACATTTTATTTACATTCACATAGAAATATCAGTTATCAAGAATTGCTTGAATCATTCTTCTTGATAATTTGATTAATCTATTAGATAAATAAAAATTTATGCCACATAATTTTGTCCATTAATAATGTGCCAAAATAAACAAAACTTCACTCAATCTTCACTACCATCTTCCAAAATATAAGTTGTAAAATGATTTTTTTGTCTTTACTTAGCTACCTGTGATTCCATCACACTCAAAAATATATTTTCGTGTATTGCTGATTCCGTGATATTAATTTTATTGAAAAAATTAATGAAATGAATTTGAATACATATATGATACTTCTCCGAGTTGACATTTCGGATACTCAATATGTCTCAGAAACTGGGTTGGAAATATTTGTAGAAGTTTTTCATATTCTTGTACCTATATAGTTCAGAATAAATTTGTCTTAAAAAAAAGCATGTACCTACCATCATTTATCAATAGTTATCATGACTGGTTCTTGTAGCAAATGTGGTTAAAAAATTTTTTCATTAAGACAAAAATAGAATTTTATAACAAAAACTTCTGAGTTGCCTTTATTAAACACTTATAATACATACCTGAGGTATCGGAATATTGAAGTTCAATATTTTCATAATCTATTGACGAGCTGGTGCCTGGAACAGGACTCAATAGTCTTTTGCATTTTTCGGTTGATGTATTGGCAGGAGAAACAGTTCTTGCCTTTCTGCTACTGACATTATCAGCTGTAACATCTTCATAGGTTTGCCTGCCTTGAGAGGTGCCTGCTACACTCTCAGAAATGTTCGACATCCCAGTATCATCAACAACGGGATTATCTTGAAAATAAAAAAAGGTATGGTGGAATTCATTGCTTTGCTTTCAAGAATAGAAAGTTATCTACTATTAACTACTGGACTGCATTATTCTAGATTGACTTTACCTTGCTCTGAGGGGTTTATTTCATCAGAAAAACCGGTGGGAACTGCTTCTTTTTTCAATCTGTTTTTCTGCAAATTGGCAAACATATCACTTCCAAAGTGCTTACAACAGACACGAAAACGGGAATAGCATTCTTCAGACGTGAACTCCTTCAATTTATCCACTTTCAAAATGGCCTTCCATGAAGCACACCTATGAAAAAAATCTCAGTAAAGGGTTTTTTTTCAGTTTCAGAAGATAGTTACCTTGCATCATCTTTGGGAATCCTAAAAAAACTCAATTGGGGATTTTCCCTCGAATTGCTTGAACATACTACGCAATATTTGCATTGTTTTTTGGAAACAAACTCAGCCAAAACTGTAGACATCTTGCAATTCACTATTTCGCAGAAAAAACACCCACTGCTAGCAAACGAATAAAAGTATATGCAACAAAACTTAGAACACGTGAAAACTACGAAATAAACAAAAATCACAGTATTTTATAGGTTATGATTGCATTTTGCACTGTTGCCAATGTGACAATTATCGTTATCCGACATAATATTGTAGATTTGCCAAAATGATCATTTTCGAATAAAATACGTGGAATATTTCTAAGAACCAACGTCTCATCCAGTAATATTCCAGCAATCAGAATTTTATGGAATAAGAGACCACCTTTAACATTTTTTCACGAGTTGTAAAATAATGTACCACAGTAGGTTGGGTGAAACCCATGAAATTCGACAACTATGGAAGGTTTGCATGCCTGTCTTAAACTCGTCGTTTGCGCAGACCTAAGACATCGACTCGTGGGTCTGCGCGTAGGAAAATTCAAACCACAAATCAGCCTTTATGAAATTACTGTATACAAAATACTGTGACTATGGCGCATAGCGCGCGATGTTGGGGGAAGCGCCGCCATTTAACGTGATTTTACCGCGTTCCTAGACGTATCATGGATTAATAAAGAAATGTAGGGGAGACCAGTGTTGGAAGTCACATTTTTTGTCTTTTACATTTTTAGTGCCTTTTTTTTTAATTATTAATGATATTTTTATATTAATGAATACTGTATTCATACTGTTTTGAAAAACTTTTTTTTCTTCAACATCATCCATAGAGAAAATATAACAGTTATTATGAAAAAGAGTAAGTGTAACTTTCAACACCGTTCTGGGGAAAGTTGTCACAGTATCTGTGGCAGGTAGTCACATAGTTAATCGAGGGGTATAAAAAAACATTCTTATGAATATTTTGATTGAAAGTGGAATAATATATGTGACTAATTGAAACCAAGAAGAGAAAAAAAATGTTTCATTTGTAGAAAAAAACATATTTGCTCGAAATCTGGAAACTTTACCTTCCATCTGGTAACTTCATTAACAAAAATATAAGTCCATCAGGCCGCAATGCTTGTATACTAATAATATCCAACATAAAGAAATTTGATCAGTTCGAAATTTAGTGAATATTCGAAATCACAATTATGACAAATGTAACCTGGTAGTCTTTGCAGTATTAACGTGGGAAAGCATCAGTAGTGGTCTGTCTGTGATGGACAGTGGTATATAATCGTTGTTCTGAAATATTTTCTGATTAAATGGCCTCATTCAGGCTAATTTAGTTTTCAATTGTAAATTATATATTATAAAAGTGAATCATCTCCCACGTATCCCATGAAATTTTCCGGTTCATATGACAATTAACAACCGAGCAAGGGCAATTGAAAATGTGAGATCGCCCGCGGTACATCTTGACGTCACACCAGGTAAACGAGCTTCGAGCGGTGGCAACCGGGGCTGTAGTTGGAGATTATGAATCGCTACTATGTCAATTCAATTTAATTTTTTTCAAAGTAATGTGTATATCAATTCTAGGTGACTGGCATTTTTGAGACAGAAGTTATAATAAATAAATATTACCTTGAGATTACAAGACATAATTTCGGATTTTTCTCTATGAAGTAAATATATCTTCGCTCAATATTGTTTTTTGAATTCCAGTTTTCAACTAATATTCCAGACAAAGTAGAATATGATGATGTATCAACATAAGTCATGTCTGATGTACTCAAACTCTCACTGTCCTCGGGGAAACTCAGTAGTAATTTTTTCCAATACTTTCTGTATTTTCTATTTCTTCAGAACGATTTCTTTCTCGGTGGTATATAATATTTACGGTCTGTTTAATTTTTGATCTTCGAAAAACCTGTTTATTAACTTGAATTCCAACATCAACGGTCTTTTCCTGTGTACCTGCTCCATCACACATGATTTGATTTTCAGCGATATCGTTATAAGTATTCAACAAAATTTGTTTTTCCTTCTTTTGAACAAACGGTGGAGCTTTAGATGTATGGGCCGTCGGTCTATCAATCTGGCAATCAAATATATGCGGAATTACGCCTGGTTTCAATATAATTTTTCCCACTTTCATAGTTTTGATATACATGTAATTTTCTAAGTCTGTTTTCTGAAATTCAAAGTAGTGCTCAGAGTAAACTATAATTTTTTTTATTAATCATTATCATTCATACTTACAAAAATGCGTCCCCTTGGCAGATACAAAGTCGGCGCTCCGCATAGCGCGCTGCCATAACTTTCGTAACAGAGAAATAAAAATTTTGTCTGGTGCAGTTACCAAAGAATTCTTGCATTTAGGAACGATGCAATACTTGTAACGTTATTTTTTATCATTATTAAACAACACAGTAAACAACACACAATTTTCTTTTTACAGCTTTAGAACACGTATTTTGCTTATCCGCCAGCACTCCCTTGTTGCCGTGTCGACTGATGTGACGTCAAGCTTGACCACGCCCCGTTTCGGTGAACGCCACATTCAACAATTAATTTAAGGGGGAAGATAAAGAGTGAAAATTCAGTTTTTTGTAGATGTACTATTTGAAACATAAACTTTCAAATTGTGAAATGAAAAAAATTGTCAAATGAGCCCATTAGAACTGTAGCAATATCGAATTCCAACACTGAAATCGCGATTATTCCCTGAACTGAACATTGACAACACGACTGTTATAACCATCCTCGTATTCTATTCGTTACCGTAACATGACTTCAAATTTAATTTTATAACTATTCAGCCGATCATAAAACTCGGTTAGTAAAAATGATCCAATAAGAACCACCAATTCTTCAGTCAACGTGGACTAGTTGGCAGCGGCTTTATTTCCCTGTATCTGTTTTGTTGGCCTTTGAGGCGACGACGCATTTAACTATGCACAATATCGGTTACTTCGACTATACCTACTCAATCAAGTTAAGTAACTCTGTTATTAGAGCTGATATTTATTTTCAGTGTATTGTATTAGTTTGAAAATGTTCGCACAGGACAAAACTGCAGTAACGTTAGTTACAAACGGAAGTGGTAAAAAACATTTCTCATTTTTCATGATGATCTCCTACCACGTACTAAGTAACCGGCTATATCCATCAATTTGATTACAATTTTATTTGACATAGGTCCGTTTTTAATACAACAGTTAAATTACAAGCAACAATTTGTAGAAAATTGCTGACAAATTATGTTAAATAAGTTTACCGAATTTTTTTTCTGTGACCCTTTGTGACATTTTCATGAACATATTCTTATCTAATTGGAAATTCACTTGACAAAGTTCAAATAGGTTTTCCATTTTCTACTAATACAGAAGACACGGTCAAAAACTAAATTTGTGAATTTCTGGTTTTTCCCGTAGGTATAGCTGCTATATCTTCGAAACCAAAAGAGCTACACTCGATTCTTTAGTACCTATCGTTCTATAGTACCTACTTACTCGAAAACAGGCAACTTTGCCAGAATCTAACTCACTTTCTATCTCTTACAGTGTAAGTACACAAAAAATGTTAATTATATCAATAATTACTTACAATTTTGCAAAAATTTTAGACAAGAGTGAAGTGGGATTGTGAAAGGTTAATAGGTATTTGTGCCATACAAAAAAATGTTCATAATCTGGTCGAAATGTGCAGTTTCAAAATTCGATTTCAATATTTATTATTCATTCCGCAAAAATGTCAGTAAAAAGGCAAGGGAGTTTTAGTAAGGTGTAAATTCGGGCGTAGGTATATTTATTTTACACAGAATGCCAGTGGAATGAAAAAAGGACGTAAGATTTATGGCCGACTATGGTGAACAGGTGAAGTGGCAATGCGCCAATAGAGCAGGCGCGACCAACACACGAGCAGAATACTGCAACACGATAAACAAGAGAACAGCTGCCGATCCCAAGGGAAACGGATGATATAACCAGGGAATCCTGAATTTCTTTTGTTGCTCCTCCTCTGCCCGTCCTCTAATCGACACCGATTGGCTGCTACCGAGCATCATGAATACGATTGGTGCAGTCTATATCTCTATACAGCCTCTTTACATAGTCCTCAGCCTTGGTCCACAAATTATGCAAATGGCCTTCTTCTATCTGTTCACCTTCCGCTGCCACCGTCAGGCACTGTCTGTTTGCGCTTTTGTCAACAAAGGGGCAAAGTTCACGTTTCTCCCTGGTACTGAATAGCTAGTGAGCCCTTTGAAGCCATAATAATTGTAATGTATTTCCGATTCCTGATGGAAAAGTTTATAGAACTAAAAAATGTTGAGTTTTGACAGTTTTGTTGTTTGTGAGTGTGTTTTATCATTTGCGGAAATAAAAAACTCAAGTCTGGAAGCCTGTTAATAAGTGAAATGTGTTTTGTGTGACACGTATCTGAGAGAGGATTAATTGCACGAAATCGTAGGTAGGTACTCATGAAGAAGGTTGTGTTTCGAAAATAGCCTGGCATACAACCTACACCTACATGACAATTCATATAAGAATTCATGAATTATATACGAATATTTTGAATATCATATTTAAACAAATATATTTATGTATACTTTTAACTATGGTTTTATATCAATTGACGAGCTGTTAAAATTATAATCTCAATTTTGTAGTCCCTATTAAGTAATATCAAAACGTTGGAATAAAAAACAGGAAAATAATTCCTTAACAGTTAAAAGTTGAGTAGATAAGTACCATTCTGATCATTCTCATTCTCGCTTACGTTTACGCAGTTACTTTTATCAAGTACTTTTTTGGTTATTCATCAACATTTTGTCTTCGAGCGAGGACCGCCTGCCTAGTACTGATGATGCCCAATAGACTGAAACAGATGACTACCGTGGTGGCTCTCAAATTGAAATCAAATTGAAATCGATATGGGAGTGATCAGAATAGTACTAATATACTATAG
>WOGO01001025.1:0-19745 GCA_015342085.1 Leptinotarsa defecta | reverse complement strand
TAAGGCGTTCTAACCGTATAAAAGAACAAATAAGAAGATAAAACGTTCAGTTTGAGTAGAGCCATGAAGATGATAGCACACAGTCTGTTATCGAAAGCACCCGCATGTAATAAACAGAAGTTATTAAAGCTTCAAATCCTTTTTGTAAACATATGTTAATATGGAAATACTGAAAATAAAAGAAAATCAGTTGCACCAATCAAAAAAAAATCAAAAGTTTATGAATTTGATAAGTTACTGACTAATTGAACTCTTCAGCCCCTCCCCCCACAAAAAAGTCTTTCAAAAAATATAGAAAAATACATTTATAGAATCTTTTGATTCTAATATTTTAAGAGATTAAATTAATTCGACCAGATCACTCAATAAATTATGAAGTGAGTTCAACCTCGAACTTCGTACAGACGTTAATTAATGGGGGAGGTATAATTTGTGAAGCACTTAGGTGGTTGGAAATTCAGACCCAATTATATGCAGTCGGCTTACTTTATAGATCGTGGGGCAATATGTAGTTATCGGAGCAAAACATCACAATCAAATGCAGTGAAGCCAGATTTGATCAAAGCAAATGAGCTGAAGGATTTGAATTTGCGTATTTATCCTCTTCATTTTTACCCTGAATGAATAATTTGAAGATTATTAATGCTGGTTTGACTTCGAAAGGTTTTTTAAACTGATCCACTCATACTTTAGACAAGCGACATAATCTCTACCATAATAAGATAGACATGGACTGGTTTATATTAATTAAAAGTTAAATCTTCAATATTGAGAGTAATTCCTCTAATGTTTGTGTGTTAGAATTATTTACTTTTGCATACGGAGTGATTCTTGTTGAAGGTTAATTATTCACTTCTGACAAGAAGCCTTCAGGGTAATTCTAGTCAATTTTGACCAATTTCACCCAGTGATAAATGATATTTGAATTTCTTTTTCAGGTCTGCTTATACATAAGTTTATATAGAACGAACTGAATATTATGTGCTGTTTTCAAGATATTCAAATTTGTTTAAATTTCAGATAGAGATGAATTTTTTCGAACGTGTTGCATATTAAGTAGCTAGATTAGAAAAAATTCATTTATTTAAAGTGATTTTGTTCAAGATTTTAATATTTTGTACATATTTGAAACGAATGGTTCCATATAGGCCGAGAGGAACACATCCTCTTGAAATCTCATATAGCTAAATATTTTCAGTCCATTTGAAGTCTATTTCGATCCCTCAAATCTTTGCCTTGTTTTCAATATTCAGTTTGAGTAATTCAGTCTTCAATTCTTTGAAATATATCTCGAATCTTTCACTGTCAAGTCTTGAAATTATGCTTCAGTCTTTGAGTTTCCGATTCAATTCTTTGAATCATTGAATTTCTTCTGTGAATCCCTCAATATAACCTTCAAATGTGTCCATAGACTGAATATATCTAAGCATGATCAGACAGCAATCATGTGAAAAAAAGTCAGTTACTTTTGACACATGTACAAGTTTCTATGGTATTTATTATCAATTTCAGCCACGGTTGTCAAAAATGCCTAATATAAGCACATACATAAGTAATTTTATCCAAGTTGTTCCGAATTTACCTTAGTTTTTGAGTTTTTTTTTTCGATTAAATATATGTCTCAAGCCCTTAGAAATTTGCTTTCAGAAAAAAGCAACTATTATAATTTCAAAGTTGAAAATATTTTAAAAAATGGATCATCATCATATACATCTTTTCCAAAATTTTCTAATTTCAAATTACTGTATTTTATGCAGTACATCTATCGAGACTGACCAATAAAGAGGTACCGGACTTTATTATTCCTGTTGACAGATGACTCTAAACGATACTAACAGATTCTAAACATTTTGGATGAAGAAGTCGACAAAATACTGCATATAACAAAGTTGAACTTATTGAAATTTGACACATTCTATCAGGGTATGCACATAACAGAATACATTTTTTTTATTCAAATCAAGTCAGTAATTACACCAAGTTTGTAAATATGCATCCTGCTCCTGGTATCTTTATACTCTAGTTGCGATGTTCAGTCTCAAAAGTAGTTTACATCAAGTAGTAATTTCCATCACAATGAATAGTTTTTTTCAATACCTCTACCTTTTTTTTCACGCCACTTGACTTTTTATTGAAAAATATCCAGGAGTAAGTACTTGATTTTGAATACTTATCAACAAAAGTTCCCATTGTCACACTAATTACAAACTTCAAAGCTGTAACTTTGGAATAATTTTTTGATAATACTTCACTGGGTTCCTAAGTCATGATAACGTAACAAGAAATTCATTATCATCTTGTGTGTGATAAATTTAGATTTTTTTCAGTTACTTGAAAAAATATCACTTGCAAAATCCTGATGAATATGAAATAATCAGAAACGTCAAAACTATGTCCAAGCTTTTAAGTACCTAATTATTTGTTATATATCAGTAAAAATATTCTCAAAAATTGGATATTCTGTATAAACATTAGTCAACTATGAATCATAACAAAGCAAAAACATCCATTTGATGGTATCCCGAGATATCTTAAGTAAATACCCACAATGTAAATACAAAATAAACCATCTGTTTTTCAATGCGAAAGATAAACTGAGGATGATATTCAAATACCATATGTTTTTTCAGTTCGTTGAATTGAATATTGCATTGTCAAACATGCGACTGCAGAAAATATGAATTTCAGCATGGGAACAGGGAAAATTTAGCCTTATAGAAAACCAACATAAGGGTGGCAACTTCATTCGCAGATAATGGATAGGTTCAACACACCCAATGTTTCGAAATCGATAAAAATACACCAAAATATCGAGAAACTTGCGAAATAATTGCTGGAAAAACATTGCTCATCTCGGTAACCTTGTTAAAAACAAATGACTACAACTACTTCAGCAATTTAATTTCAATTACTTCTAATATAAATTTGCTGCTTTCTTAATCCACTAAAAATCAAGACAACGTGATTGAAATAAATGAAAATGCAATATTTTTGAATAAAATAAATAAGGTAGATATTATAACTGCAAGAACACATAAAAGCCGATTACTTACCTCATTTTGATGTTTTGAATGAAACTGCACGCACACACTTATTCAAACATTTTTGATATCACTACACTAATACTGGACACTTCCAGAAGCGATCGTTGTTTTTATTTTCAATGACTTCATTTACAAAATAAGACTAATACACTCCATGACAAACCATCGCCTGATCGTATTGTTCGCCATGATAAACTCAGACACTCAGACCAGCCCGAAGACTCACACTACCAACCTTAGAATCCTACTTAGCGGGAAATTCGAAATCTCAATCGAAGCACGTTCCAAAACCCAAACTTTTTTTACCGTATTCTTTCATTAACGTTTTCAGGAGTAACTGGTGTTTATAGTTTTGATCCTCCTACGCAATATTCAAAAATCATTGTCGACAGACGATTATCAAATTCCAACACTTCAGACATGAAGGTTAATCTGCTTCATTCAGTATTTGAGGACTGACCGATTCGAGAAATGTTCAAATCTTGGCCTCGAGAAGCCGATCAAAGATATCAGTATGTGAGTTCAGGTGAGGTTAAGTTTGTTGTTGAATGTCTGACTACAGATAAAACAAATAAATACCGTTTCAACACTTACTGTTCATAAAAAAATGTTTGACTGCAACAAAATTGTTTTTGAAAATTTTGTTATTTGGGTGACAATTTAGAACTGAAAACTGATGATATCAAAAAAACCATTTTTTTTTGTTGGTCGAAAATTGGTATAGTTCAGGAAATGTTGAATAGAATCCTATTTCAGTTTCGAATAGGAACCTCATTTTTGTACTTGTTCCACACCATCATCCACCACCACTTATTTCAGCTATTATATTGAAAATGATGTTTGTAGCCAGTTCAAATAACACTTAGAAATGCCATATTAGTTATTCATCGACTTTTCTGATTTTTAACCCAATTCAAAATACGGAAATTCCAACTTAAAACTCGCAAATCTATTTTTACGAGATATAATTTTGAGTTCTGTGGTTAATTCATATACCCCAACCACAGGTGAGTAATTTCTTTCATTTCCACAAAACAGCCAGTGTGGCTGTTTTGTGTTCATTTCTGTGCCGCAACATAACCTCTCTGCCTGACCTAACCGCAATTCTTCAGTTTCAGGGAGTAAAAATTAAAAATACCTAGAGAAAGTGACGAAAATACCGTATCACTGTGTATTCTCCAACAATTTCTATGAAGCTGAACAATTAAAATCCCTCAATAATTCTACATGCTACTAGTTGTGAGTGAAGAAGTAGAAAAAGCAATCTTAACCTAAAAGGTCAACTGTTTAGTGAAGTTTTTTTATGAAATTCAGTTTAGGAAACCCCATTTTAACTAGCGTGAACGCCCTTGATTCACTATTTTGTTGGGGTGAGCTAATTAGCAGCGATGTAGACACAGTGGAATATTATGTTAACGGCGACGTCTTCTTACAATCTATCTTACAATTCTACGCATGATATGACAGGATCGAAATAATATGTTAATAAACGGAAATGGGTCTTCTACCCCGCTGGTTCGCCACCCGTGTAACTAGCGTTATGCGCCCTCTGCACGAAGGGGGGAGAGCTCGGAGGAGTAGGGACTCCCTTGACTGTGGTGGCGCTAGACATAGGAAAGATGCCTAGTTGTAAGGCTTTTGGGACAGGTCGATGTAGGCAAATGCATTATTCATTTTCTTAAAGGACAAGGCGATGACATCTCCCCTTATGAAGATGCCATCCATGTTATCGACACAGAACAAAATCTTTGAAGATCAAAGATTCATCCTTTGTCTTAACTGCAAGGCAACATTATCACTTATCACTGATGATACCTATGGCCGTTCAAAATAGTGTTGTCTGATGTTGGATCCCGAATGTGTTGTGTTTAGGCTCTGGTTTTCAACATTCTGATGCTCAAATTTCAGACTTCATCATTTAACTCGATGCTAAAGATTCCGTTGCAGGACATGAAACTTTCGATTACAAAAACCTCTTTTTTAATCCCAAAAATTATATTTTTCTCACAAAACAATTTAACATAGATAACATAAACAACGTGAAAAAATTTGTTCCACAAAATAGGTATCACATGTAGTTGTTTTTGTAGTTGAGTATTTTATATATGTTCTTTTTCGTATCTGTTGCAGTCATCCATGAAATCTCTGTAAAATTTTCAATTGATGATTTTATTCTTTTTTATCCTGAATAGAACTCACCTCACATATGTGGGCAACTCAGGTGCCCTATAGAGAAACATATGGTCATATCCCAAGGATTCAAACAGGTGATAAGTTATATTACCCTGATAGGATTCATTTCTGTTGTTCACAGCGGTATTGTAAAGCTGAAAATGAAATTGAAAGATGTATAACTTACACATAGTTTATCTGACCTATAAGTGTGCTACATCAACCGAGTATTATAATTACCAGAGGCCAGCATATAGTTTTCAAAATAAGAAAATTGGGTTGAATTTTGACACACAATTTTTAGCCCCTCTCTTTCAGAATTAGAATCATTCAAGGATTATATTATACACAATTCAGCTATACATTCATATCAACATAAAGTAGCAGCATTCAATAATATGATTCAAAGACTATTGAAAATTCGACTTCCAGAAAGCAATTTTCAAAGAGAATGATTTTTATGAAACATTGCTACCAACAACAGTTACGAGGTGGATATTATTATCTCTATTCTTTCTAAAAATTGCAGTAACAAGCTCCGAATCAGGTCTATCCAGTTTCAAAGATTGATACTAAACATTAGGTATCTCTAACTTTGGTGATCTTACTAATAATATCGCTCCTTTTTTTAAAGGAAAAGAATTGGATGAAGCCTACAGAACCAATAATAATTTAAGTAAATTCATTAAAAACAATAAAGATGAACTTCAGTGTCTGATAGATCGGAAGTATACAAGTTGACTTGTCCAAAATTTTATATCAGACAAGCTGGAAGAACTTTTTCTAAAAGAATAAAAGATCATAGAACTAGTTCAACATTTGCTAAATATATTTTGACAGAGGGGTACGGGTTCAATCACGATTATGGCGTATTGCATTTGGAACAGAAAGGTTCAAAACTCAACCGATTGGAATGTTTAGAAATCAATAGATGTGATAATTCGTGATTATTGCTCAATGATCAGATAGATTTGAATTGTTTTTCTTTATTGAATGCAGTTTGCAATGAGGAAAATGGTAATCAGGACATATCTTACAAGTAGGTAGAATGATAGTAAAAATTCTTATTCATAATTCTCCAATCTTATGTGTTGTTCCTAGATAGATGAATAGTTCAGGTATTTGTACTTAGTTTCACTGAAAAAGAACACGTTTATTCCACAAAGTCATTAGTCTGAAGATTTAGCAAAATTATTTGTATCTTTACAGTTTTGCAGATGAAAAATAAAAGACCAAAAATCATACATACTTCCGTTGCAAATGAGTATGGAATGACAGTATCATCTTTAGCGTGAAGGATCATAACAGGACAATCAACGTCTAAAATATGCTTCTTTGACTCGAAGTTCAAGTCATTGTAAATAATTGGTTCTATCATAGTTGTTCTGAACCACGGCAAAAACGAGAAAACCTGAAATTGACCACCACTGAAAAAAGTTTCTTCTACAAAGGTTTATGTACCTATTCATACCTTTATGATGGGGTGAGTGAGCATGACGTCAGTAATAGAAGTGAAAGGAGTTTCCAGAATCAAACCTTTACTATAAATGTTATCTTTTTTTAAACTGGCCAGCAAATGTGTTCCTACACCAGTGCCTAAAGAATGCCCCCACACATAAATTTTCGAATTTGTTTTACTCCTGAGCCATTTATAAAACTCTACCATGTCACTGACAATGTGAGTTTCTGTCATTTCAGCCATGGAGGAATCCCCATATCCTTAAACACAAAACTGCACCAATCTGTAATTTTTTTTTGGGCTAACCTCTTACCCCTATAGTCCACAGCAAATATATGGAAATACTTGCGCAATATGTCATACAATTCTAGAGCAGCTGCCCTGTCTGCGCCATTTCCATGCAAATACAAAAGGATATTATAATTTTCGTTCGTTAAAGCACCTTCATAATTGTAATCCTCATTGTCGATGAGGTCGCTCAGAATTTCATGCGGTAATATTTGCCAAACACCAAGCGTTACATTACTGTCTGATGTTGTATTGCCACCTCCATCAAG
This sequence comes from Leptinotarsa defecta, assembly GCA_015342085.1. NCBI lineage: Eukaryota > Metazoa > Arthropoda > Insecta > Coleoptera > Chrysomelidae > Leptinotarsa > Leptinotarsa defecta. The sequence goes on along the minus strand of WOGO01001025.1, from coordinate 12,513 downwards.
TGTCAGGTAAAAGTTTTTCACACCTTTGATTCCTGAGGCTTCTACATCCGAGTAGTTTATCGGTGTTATTACCCCTGAAAGTCGCACAGTAAAGAAAAAGGAAACTGAACTTCTGTTGTACCTTACAGGATGGGAATATTATGTTTCTTTGAATTCCTATGCTATACTTGAAAACTATAGGGACAATGACAAACACTATGATGAAAAGCAGCAACAGGAGTACTAACCTGAAACTCATAATTATCAATAAGGACAAAGATATATTAGGCTTCTATATTCCGAAACTTACATGTAGATGAACGTTCCTATGATACATTTTGCACAACAACCACGTGATTTATGTGTGGTGGGTAATTTCTGAAAAAGAAAGTGTTTTTTCAAAGTATTAAAAATACATAATAATCTACCTGCATTGTGAGACTTTCTCCTATAATTGAGCCTTGAATAATTATAATGTGTTGTAAAATGGTATGAGTTATCAGCAGTTTAACAATAACATAATTGTATAAACTATAAATTAAATGTTTCCTCTGTTCAAGTTCGTGTGGTTGCTTCTTTCTTTGAATTTCCCGCCACTTTTACGAGGTCATACTCCAAAATCGATTTGGTTCGTTTTTCACGTTTTTGTTATATTCCTTATTTCAAACTTTAGCTGCTTTCACTTATTGTAATTAATTTGTTCTGTTGTTTGTATTCGGTTATATTAGTAAGCAACACCTTTTTGTTCCAAGGGAGTGATACCTCTTTGTTACTAAATTTTCCAGTTCATTGTGAACAATTATCACCTTATAACTTACAACACCAACACGACAGAATGATAAATTAGAAAGTTTCACTTGTATGGATTGGTTTCTTGTCTTTGTAAAAAATACTTTACTACCTGGAGGTTATATAACTGACCTCATTATAACAAGTTTTCAAACAAAGAGTTCATTCAAACAATAAAATGAGATTCAGTAAGATATTGATTTTATTAATATTTCATTTTCATCACTGCTTTGAAAATTGGTTTTTGAATAAATCGGTGGAGGCGAATAAGTACCTACAGAAAAATTGGGAACAAACACTAAATTGTGAAATTCGCCAAATATAAGAGAACATTGACCTTCAATTCATACCCGAAATAGGTAGGTTGGAATGTGGAATTCAAAAATACGATGTCTACTGTCAGAACTCTTGAGAGAAATTGTTTAAATTGCGGATAATGATAGATGAACTAATATTGTTTTTTGGCGAGCAAGATTGCATTTTGCTTGAGCTCAGTGGTGGCTTATATTTTTGCTAAATAAGTAATCTTTTCAACCGTATAAGCACTGATTTGGCTCAAAAGTTATAAGATGTAATAAGAAAGATGTACATTTTTCCTCCCCTCTTACCTAGATCGAATGAATATTTTTTATCCAATGAAATTGTTTTGCATTTACTGGGAGAGAAACATAAATTTGGTTAATTTAATTTCATAACTCTTTCAGGGGCAGTGGTATAAAATTCAGCCACAAAAAATGTGACTGTTTTTGGGCAGTGGTACAATAAATAGACCACCTTCTCAAATATTTATTTCTTGAAGGGCAGCGGTTGGATTTTCGCACCACTGTTGTTTCACCGTACTTTCATGTGTCTACTCATACATAGATGGCGCCGGACGTCGTAGAAAGTGATACAAATAATATGAAGAATCCAGTAGTTCGTGTTCAAACGGATCTGTTATTTGAAAACACGGTGTATTGTGATTTTGTTGAGTTTTCTCAAGCAGAAATAAGAAAGAATTGCCATTCTGAGGTGAGATATTTTTACTTTGGGGCACCACATTTTTTCCTCAAATTTATTTTTCTTCTGAATTGGTGAAACCAATACAGGCTGTTAAAAGACCGTATTAGCAAGCACAATAAAATAACTTCCAGTGGAGAAATCAGCAAATCGGGAAAAGCAGAGCATGTCACAACCTTTCAACATAACATCAGGTGATCTGAAGCTTAAATAAACTATAGGAAAAGACATTGGCTCAAAATGAAATTCAAAGAAGCTGCGTATATACTGAAGATTGCATTCAGTAAGACCAGTGTTGAGTTTCACAATATATGAAATACTTTAATTGAGCGGGAAAACGATGCAGTTGAACGAACTGAAAAATCCTGCAATTCAAAAGGAGAGAAGGAAAAGGGGGCCAAATTGACTCACAAATATTCACGAATTAAATGAGTCGGTTATCACTCGAAGATGGTTGTGTGATGCTTGGTGTGAAATATTTTTGTTTCTCTTTATTTTTATTTATTTTTACTATTTGGTAACATTATTCTGACCGGTATAAGTAATTCATTCCTTTTCTATATTTTTTTACAATTTTATACATATATTTGTATACACACTTCAATTTATTTTTCACACTAAACTTTTCTTTTTTGTAATTTTGATATTTTAATTTTTCAACTTTATTTCAGAATACTTTGGTCTTACTAATCTCATTCTTCATGTGTCTGTCTTCTCTTAGATTTCTAATCTATCGACACCTTTTTTAGACAAGGGAAATCCAAAATGAGATATATCTTGCTGATTTCGTTATTTTTTATAAACGTGGACGATACATACATTTTTGAACTTTTGAAATACATGGTTCAAAGCTCAATATGCTGACAACAAATATCTGTTTTTTGTAATTAAATGGCTTCTTTAACTCTCTGAACTTGAAAAAGTTGCTAAAATGTAATTTGAGATGAACATGAGATGAATACATGTATTATGTCTTCAATTTTCATATTGTTTGGAATTGAATGTTGTTGACATTTTCAAATGCATGTTTTTTGTGGTATGTAAGTACTTTCGGAAACTTACATTTCCTCTTACTGAATCATATGGAATTTGAGATATTGAAATAATATGACTAGCTTGAGAATACGATGAACGTTATATTTCGTTATTGTTTGAATAACACTTGTTAACGTATAATACAAATGAGTCACTAGATACGTTCAATTGACGATGCATCACAGCCTTTTATTTCTTTGATAGGAGCTTTGAAATATAAATAAATATTATAACAATGCTGATTGATTAGCAGCAATAGCCATAAAATCCCTGAAAAGAAAAATAAAGATCAGAAGGGATAACAAATTTCTTCTGAAGTAGTTTCACTGATTTTGAAAAAATAGTAAGGCAAGACACTTTCACTGAGTATTTAGAACTAGTATTGACAGAAAAACAGCCTAACAAATTTTTCATAAATTTACTCAGTCACGGAAACTAGAATGCCTGCCTTATAAGCTTTAATTTTTAGAGTTGATCCAATGGGAGTAACTGTTTCAAAATTGTTTTTTCTTCCAGTTTGAGTCTGAAAGTTACTTCTTTGCATAATTTACATCTGTGTAAAGAGTTTATTTTGAAATCAGTTGTTTTCTATAATAACCGTTCAGCATGAAACTATAGACTTTTTAAAAAACTATAAAGGTATACGACATTCTTGAGGAATAACTGGTTTTTCAAATACTCACATAATATAGTACTTCAGAAATGGATCCTGATAAATGTAAATATGATCATAGTCCAAATCAGCATCAAATTCATGGTAAACTGTAGTACTGTTTGATTTAGGCGATCTTTTAGAAGCTATTTCATATAACTGAAATAAAATATCCTCGAACAAATATCATGTGTTGTTTTTGATAGTTTACCTGTCTTCCAAATTCGCAAGGCACTTCAGGATCATCTTGAGCATGCAGTATCATTATTGGACAAGTTACTTCCAAGATGTTAGATGATGTATTGAAAATGAAACCATTCCTCTCCAATGGCTCCAAGATAGTTGCACTAAACCATGGCAACCATGCAAATATCTAAATCAAAAAATTTGTTCATTGATTCTTTTAATTTTGTTGTAATGTTTGTTCGTCATGGAATGCTGTACGAAAAAATGGTATTTCAAAAGACTGAATTATCGAAATTGTCTTCAAGTCCCGAATATTGCAAATTCCCTATCAATATTCTTCGAAAACGAATATCAATGCATTTGACACACTTTCAGGATAACAGATGAAAAAAGATACAATACAAATTTAAATGCTAAAGTAAGCAATAGGTGTCGCTAGGGGTAATACACTTTTAAAGAAGACCATTCCCATTTTTGTTAGAGCTGGAAAGTTTAAAAAAAAAACTTTAAAATCATATCAAGAGTTAACCATTTTACATTATTTATTGCTGGTCACATCTACAGTAAAAAAATATTTTTAGAAACATAAGTTTCATCCCTAAACACTTATTATATTACGAAAATGTAATAGTATACAGGGTGTATCATTAAAAAATCAAACTTTGGTGTCACGTCCGGAAAAACAGAAAATTGGAAAAAAATCTCTTGTTATGCCAAAAATTGCTTCTTTGCGAGCATATTCAATATTTCAAATTTCGTAAATATAGCTTGAGGTATAAAGGCAAAAAGGGGGTTGTACCATGAGTCTGTATCACTTGGTATATGGGAAAATGTCTACCTTGGAGACAAAATGAGTTGCGTCCAAAAACATGGTTATGTTTAATCCTGTATTAGCGGATCCATTTATATTCAGTAGATGGCTTTGACCAAGTTGAAATTTCTGAATGTTCAATAAGTTATTTGATGAAAAGTAACACCATTCAACTGAGTGGCTTAATTTTACTCGATCAAAAATGAAGAAATTCAATGTATTCACCTTCCCAAATGGATGAACATACAATTCATCCCTCAAGTTTGTAAATGCAGATTCCAAAACTAAACCATATGTGTGGATTCCAGAATTTTCCAAAGATGCGACAGTACGTGTCGCCAAAGCTGACCCCAAAGAATGACCCCATACATATATTGGTGACAGGGTTCTATTTTTAACCCAATAATATAATTGCACACAGTCATTAACAACTGCAGTTTCAGAAAGGCTTCCTGGGGAAGAATCTGCATAATCTACAAATTAAGAAAATTGAATTATTTCCATATTGGTTATCAACTTTCCAGTACACAGGTTAGCACTGTATTTTATCTTTTTATGGAACCTTGAAGGGTTGGTAAGCTCTTGTGATTAGTAGGGTTGTGATTACAATAGCAAAATCTGGCCTGGAAGATAATTTATTTGAAGAGATATTTCTTCAGGCAGACTGATATTTTTTACCTTAAATACTGACTTGCAATTCATTTGAATTGAAAGTTATTGCTAGAAAAAACAAGACAGAATGAAGCTTTAATATTTAGTTAGAACAGGGGATAAGAGATAATGTTTAGAATAGTACGAGTCGCTGTTGAGATACCTGATCATAAAAACCTGGAATTTGAAATATTAAAAAAAAAATGGAAGAAAGGTAGTGCTTTGACTGAGAGTGAAAGGCCGCATTGAGACTAGGAAATAATAGGGGAAACTTGATTTATTGAATTCTGAATATTGTAATATTTTTGTAACTGAAAGTTCAAGTCTTGAAATAATACTAATTTTGGTTTTTGTACATTTCATCATATTGAAATAGCTTGTCAATGTAGTATGTACTAATAGGTATAGAAATGATCATAGAAGCCCAAAATGTAACCGAATGGTGAAAAACTTTTGCAATGAAAAATAAACAAATAACTTAAACTCATCTGACACATCGTCTTAACTATTGAAAGGTTAACTGTATTACCTCTGTAGTCGAAGGCTATAATATGAAAATAATAACTGAGTAATTGGTATTTTCTAGCACTATAACTTCTTGCTTCTCCGGTTCCATGAAAATAAATAAGAACACCAAAACTACTATTGAACAAAGACTTTTCGTAATTGAATTTGGGATCATGTAGTGCTTTTTGAGCCAAGTCTACAGGAAGGATATGCCATACTCCTAGAAATCTACTCGCACCTCCTTCCCAATTTATTGAAACATATTCGTTTCTGAATGCCGGAAATTTATAATCCTCAAAGTATTTCTCAGATCGCGGAAGTCCAACTGAAACAAAGAATTAACTGATAAAAAGTTATTTTTGGTAATTAATGTGTATCCCACAATTTATTGACTTCAGTGTAACTAATATGAACGAAGATTTGAAGAATCTAAAGAATTATTATGACTCGTTGATTTCTTTGAAAAGTGAATTGAAAGTATTTCTATCTTCCTTCAGCGAATACAATGAAGAAAGACACATATATTTACAATTCTACTCTCAAGCCCATCAAGACATCAGAATGCCAGTCCTAACATATCCTTATATTCAAGAAATGGTAAATCTGTGTCAAAGATTTGGCAGTGGTCTGCAGGTTTTTATGCCTGACCTTTCGTCTTCTACTGTGGCAGACATAATCAAAAGAGATTAGTTGTTCTCCATTCGTGAAAGTTTACAATCTTCAATCAAACGTTAAATCGAATTGTAAAAAATATATTAATTCTAGCTTTCTTTAGAATCGAATATATTCAAGTTTAACTTACAGTGGGTAAAAATAAGGGATTGTTGAACAAAAGTGAAGTTCATGAATATTAGAGGTATGACCACAAAAACAAGAACAAATACTAATATCATTAGTATACCAAATCTGAAAAAATATTGATAGAATTGTATCGCTATTTCTTCAATAGTCTAAGTACCCTGCAATTAGCAAAATTTTACATTTTCTTGAACAACACTTCTCTTCCAGTTCATCAAATCCAATATCTTCCATGTCATCAGAATCTAACAAATAAGTATAATTTGTTCTTGAATATTTGTTTTTTCTCCTCTTACAAAGAATACAAAACATATTCGTTTTGTGTGCATCACAGCATAATATTGAAGCAACTCATGTTTTCAAAACCATTTGTTTTGAGTTTCGCATTGAAAATTTACTCCATAACAAATCCATAAAAACAGTAGATAAAGGGTAAAGGTTATCTTATCGGTTAAAGAGATAGATATGAATAGTGACATCATAATATGGACACAGATATGGACTGGCTGTTGGAGAGAGAACATTGACTCCAACAACTAAAAAAAGATGAAGAGATTCACGTCAATCACACATTTAACTTTAGATACAACATAACGATGTTTTACTTGTTGCATATTTCCATTGTGAAAATTTTGGGATTTGATTTGTCACATGGTACTGTGACGCATTGGCCAAGACGTAGTGTGATCCGCAGGTGGAATATCTGTCGAAATGACGTCTTGCCCTGTCTATATTATTATCTCTATGAACTATATAGTTCATAACCCATCTAATCTTTGTACTTCGGCCTCAGAAGAGTAACTTTGGTTTGGGTTTGGAGTTTGATTAATTGAATACTGTCTCTGTCATTGGTCAGTCATTTCCATGTGAAACCGGAGAAAAAAGTTGACATCAAAATACAGTTGATTTGCATTAGCAACTTCTGATGCTTTATAAAGCTCAGATCAAACTTTTTTTAGAGTATTGTTCTCATGTATGGTGCTCCGCCCCTTGGCGTACCCTGAAGCTGCTGGATTCTATCCAGAAAAGAGCCATCCGCTTGATTGGAGACGCGAACAACACGTGAAACGTGAAACCTTGATAGAGCCTGGACCATCGAAGAAAAGTTGGAGATTTTTTTGTCTTTCATAGATACTTTCAAGTTATTTAGCACATTCGATTTCATCAAGAGCGGCACATATTAGAAATATGCGACGGACTGTGTCCAGTATCGAACCACAGCCGCTCATACTTTTGTTTTCTTCAACTAACTCAACATTGAAAATTTGAAGAAAAACTTCAGCGTAGGTGTTGTTCGAAAGGCTATTTTCCACTCTGGTAGCTTCTGATGTCTTTACAGAATCAGATTTATAGCACATGAGAATTGCATGTATTTACGTTTATACTCTGCATTTTTTTACTACACGCTTGAACTTTAAGCGTAAGTAGTTCCCCTCTCCGCTAATCATTATTCTCATGATAGGTTATTGTCCATTTCTGGGATATTGATAAACCTACTTGTAAAAACTTTTTCAGATGAATTTTCGCCTTGTTAGAAAATTGCTTTGATGTTCAAACCAGAGTTTATCATCTGACCAGGAGTGCCGAAACAATTGATTGATAAGATTGTAGAAATTATGGTAATTTTGATAATTTAAGAGACATTGAAATGTAGGAAATCGTTCATTGAATAATCATTAACGAAATCGTTTATTGAAAGATAAAATAAGGAAATGAATAATAAATTAAATGTTCCTAATTCTAAAAATCAAGTAAGTCACATTTGATAATATTTGAGATCTTTTGACATCGTAGTCTTATTGATAAATCCTCAACACCCTCTTTCCCTAACATTGAAATAAATAAAAAATCAATAAATATGTATTTTATGCTAAGAATCACATTTGCGATTTCAAATTTTTCGAAGGCGTTTTAAAACTACGTCTTTCAATTATTGACTACATTCCACATTTTTGGTCTCCTCCGTTATTGGTTACCTGCGCATTTTATTTTGATCCCTGCACTGTTCCATGAAAGATCTGAAAATAAATGAGAAAAAATGACTTTGATATATAGTACAAATGTAAACATAAGCGTAAATTGAAGAGAGGGGACAAAAGGTGACAGTTGGCTCCCTTCCTAATTCCTATATTACTTTCACTTTTTTCGAATACGTATTCTTTTTCACTTTTTTCGAATTCGTATTCTTTTTCACTTCGAGACAGCCTTGTTTTACCATCTCGATCTCATATCTGACGAGTTATCAGAAGATATCTGAAGTTGTTTTTTGGGAAAGAAAGTAGTTGGCTTTCTACTACTCCATCTTGATAAAAAAAAAGGATGAGGGAATCTTCCAAAGAAAGAAACGAGGCAATCAATTTGAAAATAAGTAACTCTATACATGGATGTTATTTCATGTATAACTCTATAACATGTGTTTATCTGACATGATCTGTTTTACACCCCTTGACGTCCGTGAAATATTGAATTTGACCACTTAGCCAATATCCATGGCATAAAAAGAGTAAACATCCATAACGAACATCAGGAGGGGCTGCCTTTGATCTGAAACATAGCGTTGCCGATTCAGGTCGAGTTACTAGAATCAAATAGTTCATGTGGAAATATCGGGTATCCGCTCTTCTGTGTCTGTGACACAGAACATGAAATAATATTTTTCCTATGGTCAGAATTTCCAAAATTTACAAAATCTAATGTTCTGTGTCGTTTTTCTGCTTCAATCAATGAGAAATTGAGTCCTGAGATGACTGTCTGCGCAAATAAAATACTACAATTTTCCCGCGCTTAGAAGTGTTAATCCTGTTTGTTTACCCTTCTGTGTACATGGTTTGTCCTTATTCCAATGAAGAATCGTAGAGAGTTTGCTCTTAAGTCATAATATAATACGAGTTTCTAATCCACCGAGGGATGCAACTATTTGTTCAAAATTGAATCACGTTTCTATCGGTTGAAGCAATCATTATGGGTCTTGTCACCTCCATGGTTGCCACAGTTCACAAAGGACACATTGATATTTCGAAGTTTCTAACGATAAGTATGCTTTCTTCATAAAACCATAGTGAAGGTACTATACCGTTTCCAGGATCAAATCTTTGAAAAAAAAACACGGTAAAGGATGTTATATACTAGCACGTGTCTAGCACGTGATTGAATGACCTTGAACGGATCGTAAATGATTGAAATGAAGCACCATTGAGGTTGAGAACAGTGCTTGATCTGGATTTATTCTACGCTAGAAGCTCCAGTTTTACCTTTTATTTCCATTTATGTGTTTGAAAAAACTGCCTTTAGGCAGGACCAAACATTTACTTGAAAATAAAATTTACTAACTCCGACTTTGAAATCTAAATTTATGAATATCGAGTTCCGAATTCAAAGTCGAAATTAAATAAAATTCTGGGACTAAACTCTGGGACTGAAAATTCAGTGATTTAGTTTTTAAAATCATTTGTGTCTTTTCTACGCCTTTGTATATCAAGTTCATATTAATTGATAAAACTTACACTAGATATTTAGGTACGTTGGGATCTCGAGTAATGCCAGTATGAGCATAACCAAGTCTGATAAATTCGTGGTAAGTCACATTTCCTTGCTGGGGTATTGTCCTTTCATTCCGTGCTACTTCTGAAAGCTGTAAGGAAGAATTGATAGTATCTGGAATGAAAGAACGCCGCTACACTTCAAACTCACCTTCCTTCCAAGGGCGATTGGTATAACGTTGTCATCCATGGCGTGCATGATCATGATTGGACAATCAACAGACAGAATATTGGTTGTGGTCCTGAAGAGAAACCCGTTTTTCTCTAAAGGTCTTTGTACCGTGCTTTCGAAGTAGGCCAACCATTTGAATATCTGGAAATAATGTTTGAGTCTTCGATTAACTCCTTTAACCTCGAAACTTACGGTTCCCAGACTATTGTTTTCGACTTCCTCCCTCATAGTAGTGAACGGAGACTCTAAAATGAGCCCCATTGGAACTTGGTTGTACTCTTCCTTCAATTTTTTGACGGTATGGGTACTCAGAGCTGTTCCTAATGAATGCCCCCAAATGTACACTTCATTTTTTGTGTTGTCAAGTATCCATTTGTAAATCTGAGCAGTGTCGTTGACTATTCCAAGCTCGGATTGTACAACGTCAGCCCCGGAATCTCCATAACCTAGAAAGAGGCAGTGATTTCAATGAATTTTGGCCTACCAGAACTGAAAATTGAATTTATCGAAGCACGTTTTGCCTAACAATAGATACCCGCCAGTGCATTGCTAGACTCAACCGTTCTCAAATGACAAAACGATGGAATTAAAGGCAATGAAATATCTCCTAACAAAGTCGCCATTTATGGGAAGTCTCGTGTATCTTAAGGTATTGAGTGTTCCGACAATCCAATAGATGGCGTTTTGGTAGGAGGGAAGATATCATTTTTCTATTTCAACCTAGGGCTTAATTTGTATCTTACCACGATGATCAAGTGAAATGATGAAGAAATATTTCCTAGCTACTTCATAAGTACTAGTAGGCAGTATTCGATTGCAGGCAACTCCATGCATATAAAGGAGAACCGGGTAAGTAGTCTTTTGTAAGAGTTCTTTTGCCGAGGAAATACTGTGTGCTTGGATAATAGTTTTATTGATATCACTCTCAGGTAAAATTACCCAGGCACCAATACTAACCAACGTAGAAATATTTTCACTTTTCTCTGAATCTTTGACAGTGATGTAAAAATTCATAACTCCTTTGATATCGTATTTTAGTGGATTGTCAAATTCTGGCTGCTTTGGATTTTGAACTGAAACAGAAAATTATAATAGTTTAATAAGACATTCTCTACAATTTTGCAAACAGACAGTTCAGTTCATATAGTCGCAGTGGTTACGGATAACAATCAACAGTACTTTGTTTATAATAACCGCAACGTAAAACATCGGCCGTTACGTTACAAATGGATACGCGCCGTAACACATTAGGCTAAGGTGTGTTACAAGCACAGAATTAAGTCTTTTGTTGCGCCGGTGAAAAACTGACAAATAATGGTTCCACTTGTGTAACGGTTACAGCAGTCGCAGTGGTTATGGATAACATACAACAGTACTTTGTTTCCAATAACCTTAACGTAAAATATCGGCCGTTACGTTAAGGGTTAATTGTTACGTGCCGTAACACATTCGGCCGAAGTGAGTTAAAACCACAGAACTATTTAACAAATTTTGTTGCGCCGGTTGAAAACCGATAAATGATGGTCCCACTTGTGTAACGGTTACGTCAGTCCCAGTGGTTACGGATAACAATCAACAATATAATAACCCATAACGTAAAATATAGGCAGTTACGTTACGGGTTATTTGTTACAAGTGGATGCGCGCCGTAACACATTCGGCTGAGGTGTCGTCTTTGAAAGGAGAATCGCCATCAGCATTTCTCACTTGGAAATGTTCTATTTATGACAGAAAATTAATTTTTCATGAATAGAAAACCTCCCTCAAAGATAAACTCGAATTTGAATATAACTAAAATGATTTCTTACCAGGAAAAAACATGAAGAATCTCTGCAAAGATATAGAGTTCATGAAGACCAATGGAAATACAACCCATATCGAAAAAAAGAGAAGCACCAATAAAGATAATCTGAAAAAATAGAAAGAATAATTTAAGAAATGAGTTTTGAATCGAGGATAAAAATATTAATGACAAAATATTAATGGAAAAATAACCCTTGCCTACGATTTTGTAGGTGAGTGTGGCAGCTATATCATCTAATGCCGCGCAGAAAGCTGAAGTGAAACCATCAGGTATATATCTGTATAATGATTCCTTGCAAGTAACTCCTTTGTAGGTACATGTGGTGTATACCCGATGGAAAAACAACAACTGACCCAGCATGCTGTCCAGAAAGCTAAAGTGTAGTAGTCCTGGGAAAAACAAAACCCCTTTAACTTCTGATAATAATTTAGAGTCATTAAAACCGGAGGGATGTTAATTGATTGTAGATGGATTTTTACAAAAAAGGCGGGTGATGTATATAAAGCTAGATTAGTTGCAGGGAGGTTTCAACAGGAAGGTATAGTTTTACAAAAATTATTCTCCCGTTTTGAAATTACAAACTCTCAGAGT
>WOGO01001024.1:0-19753 GCA_015342085.1 Leptinotarsa defecta | reverse complement strand
TCTGTCAAGATGGTTGTTCTGATTATTGGAGTCCTTGGTGGAATGATGTCCTCTCTACTCTCGAATCTTAAAATCATACCGGCTTGCCGCACTAAGGTAGAAATCTTAGCCGCACAGATGCAGAAGGCTGTCATGCTTAGCTCACTGCGATTGCTCAAGACACATGCTTCTCGGACCCAATGATCACTCACCCCGAATTTGAGTTTATTGTCAATTACTACCCCCAAAAATTTTTTACTAGGTCTGTTTTCAATTATCATGTCCGCGTACTTTGTTGGTGAAGGAATGCTGTCCATAAAGCAGCGGAATGATATTAAATTTGTTTTGGAAACATTGAAAGACAGCAGATTAGAGTTGCTGGAGATTACACAAAGTTTCATCACGCCACAATATTGTGGTGTCATCAGCGAATAAGGTGAATTTTCCTTTTATATCGATAGATGCTAAATCGTTTATATATAGAAGGAACAGTATCGGTCCCAGTATTGAACCTTTTGGTACTCCATTTTTTATTTCGCCTTCTGATGAGGATGATGAGGTTTCCACAATCTGTGGGGTAATTCCTGTAAGGAATTTTGCATTGCCCCTTTGTGCAGTGAGATAACTATTGATTTTTTTAGGCAGGAACGGAATGTTCAGGTCATGAAGGATGAGTTTATTACGAACGCTAAAGCATTCAATGTGGCATCAGGAAGGTAAGCAAAAATCTTACAGAATGATAACTGAAATTTCGTCTATTCCCGCGGCCTTTTTATTTTTAAAAGATTGAATTATTTGTTTAAGCTCATTTGCATCAGTAGGGTGTAAAGAGAAATTGGTATTTTTTTTTGTTAAATTTTCTGCTATAGAGCAATAGTAATTGTTCAGTATGTTTGTGTTTATTGGTATATCAACTTTCTCTTTCCTTTGTTTTCCTCTAAAATCATTATTCATGGACAACATCTCTTTTGGCTTATTGCTTGTCTGCAAAATTCTTCTTTGATAGTAGATCTTTTTCGAGCATTCAATTACTTTTCTATAAGTAGTTCTTAATTTTTTACTTTGGTATGAAAATATATACTAGCCGTGAATTTTTTTATATAAATAAGTGATCTCATATTTTTCGCGGAAACCTGTATGCCCTTTGTAATCCAGTGTTTCTTTTTTTCCAGTTTAATTCTTTGATATGGACAAGACTCATCAAAAATGTTTTTTATTTGGGAATATAAAACAGAAAGGGGTTCATTTCGCACTTCTAATATAAAATTCCAATCAGCATGAAGACATCCGTGGTAGAATCTATCATAATTCCGAGAGTTGAAGAGCCTTCCATACTTGAATTTCCTGGTTTTCATAACTGAGTCAATCAATATTGTGACATGAACCAGTGGTCGGAGAAACCATGTGAATCTACCGAACACTGGATTTTATCATTATCTGAATTGTTACATACATAGTCAATGATCGAATGACTGTACCGAGTTATGTGGGTAGGTGATTAGAAAGAATGAGTAGAAAAACGACAAAAAATGTAAACATGACAATTGTTTGTTTTCATCTCTCTCTCGCTCTCTCGTGTTTCTGGATTTTGTTTCCATTACGGTTCATTGAGCCATTGAAAGTAACAAATATTTCCACTGTATATTTTGCAAAACTGCAACAAGTGTTCACAAAACATATTTTACTGCATTACAGGTAAATGTGTGAAAGAAAACAACGATATATGAATAGACAATGATGATACATGCATATGAATGTTTTTACTACTCTGATTTTCACAAGAAATCATAAAAAAGCAACAAACCCAAAAGTATTATTAGCTTTGACGTATTCACTTCTGGATTTGCTGTCTCTTGGAAGTGAAAAGAAATGCACTTTTGGAACATATTTTCATTTTATTTCATTCTGAAAAAAGTTATTTTTTTCTGATGCTTGTGAAATCCTAACTAACCAAAATTCTGTGATATAAAATCTATTAATCTCGATTATTCTTAATTTTTCAGATTATATTTTGTTTAGCAACTGCAAATCCAACCTATAAAAATATACACATCCTGTAGCATATGAATACAAATTGAAATTTATGTATTCGAATTCTTTCTGCGTTCAATGACATTTGATCTTGAATGGATAAATCAGAATTATCATGAAATATTGCTATATCGAATATCACCGTCGTCCAAGGAAGCTGTTTTCTCCTCAATATATGCACATAAAATTTCGATTGAATTAACGGTTCACAACAACCGACTGTCGGTCGCATATTTCCATACAGAACGAAACTGATGGAAAATACCTCGTTATCGCAAAACTCACTGTCACGAATTGAAGAAGAATCTGACAGTGAGTCCTCTAGTATAAAGTAGCACAAAGTCGTTTGAATACTAGAGTGAAATTCAGGTGATGAAAACGAGTCCACGTTGGTCATTTACTGAAATTCATGTGTGAGAAGCATTCATTCATAATCGAATGAAGGACAATGAGTCATAAAAATGAATTTCTTCTGGCTCGTACTAATCTGTTTGTAACCAGTATTGTGAAATTTTTCTTCTTCCTATTTTTATGCAAGGAATGAGAAGACTACCATCAGTAATAGAAAAAGAGATATCGGCAAAATCTGTGCATATTATCTATCCTCTGATGATACAAACTGAAAATCGAAAAAAAACTGTCTGATGATACCAAACCCAAACTGGAAAAAATATGTCTGAAAAATTATCTTGTATGTGTGGATATTGAATAACATGAAATTCACTTCTTTCTCTGTTCTCTGAAGACCAATATCTGTTTAAACCTGTTCAAATCTGTTATTCCGTTAACCAGCTGTCGCACCCCACGAACGACAACCTTCAGAAGTAGAAACTTGCAAGCTCAACAAGGTCTTACCTTTTAACGTGTGATTACTAACATGGGTTGGACGATAGCAAGTGAAAATCGATCGTTCAGTTCATGACAAATCTATGTATCAGGTTATAACTGAAATAGAGTTATGTAATATGTCATTCAGTTGGGAAATTGGACAAAAAATTATTCACCATTGTAGAAAAGGTGAAATGAAAATATTTAGTTCTGTAGATTCTCCAATTGAAGGTAATAATAATAATATCCTTTGGAATACAATTTTTCAATTGCCTCCGATATAATTATGTGCGTAAGTTCATTTCAATTTTCTTCATTAGTAAAGTTCATTTTACTTTTGACAAAAAGTTCATTTTCGACCGGGAAACTAACAGAACAAAAATTTCAGAAAGAAGAAAATAACCGTAGATTTTGTTTCTAGAACAGAATGAGAAGAATATGGAAAGATAATAATAACTGAAAATCTTTATCGGGAGAAGAATAAATTTAACTGACAAATCGTGTATAAAACATTCAATATTAGGAAATCAGTCAAATGATCTACAATTGTTAGTATCAGTTCAGCCAGTTATAAAATTATTTTGAAAAAACCTTAGAATTCAAAACATTTGCTTTGGGATTTTACAAAATTCACTGAAGATCAGCGCTGTTTTGATATTTCAGAAATGGTGAAATCATTTGAATTGTTCTTGGCATTTATAGGTTTGCACCATTCTAGAAATCTAAAAAACTATTTGAAATCATACAAATATAAAAGGGATATTAGTGAAAATTTTTACTGATCTTGCTACGTTTGAAAGAGATTCACTTATCACTTGTCAGTAACTCTTATAACAATTTTCACCTGAATATTTCTAAGAAAATATAAATTTAGAATGAGAATTTTTCATAGTTGGGTGAAATTTTGTAAACTCCCAAGTCTTTGCACAATTATGATTTTGTAATATATGTTTGCTTGGTGGTTTTGGTAAACGACAGCGAGAATCAACAATTTGTTGGCTCAACTTTGTTATTGTCAATTATCAGCTTGCCAGAGGTAATACTATTCCATCATGAGCTTAACTTCTTCACAATCATCCATGTTTTCTTATCCTTAGAAATGGTACTTTAGGATCATTTAATTTATAGGCATGCGTTGCTGGCCCCCCTCGTTCGATACCGCCGCAACTGTTACGTCCCTACATTTTGAATCTGTAATATCTTCAAAAATATTAATTTGAATATGGCCGAGAAGGGCCATATTGATCTTTATTAAATGCACAATGTATTTGAGGTACTTTATTAATTAAGGAATAATGCTGTTAGTGTTTTTCTATAATATTATTCACATTGAATACACATACACCTTCCTCTTAAATCATCCTATCTATTAAAAAACCCGCATCAAAATCTGTTGCGTAGTTTCACAGATCTAGGCTTATATAGGGACAGATAGAGAGAAGCGACTTTGTTTCATACAATGTAGTGATATGCAGTGAAATGGGTTTTTATTTTGTTGATATGGTGCTTTTCAATTAGTGAATAGTATCATTGTATACCAATGAAAACACGCCAATTGCCAATAGGCTTCGAATGAAGTAATAGTAATGATCATAAGTTTATTTCCAATCAAAATAAGAAGATAATAACAAAAAACAAAATACAAGATAGAGAAAAATAAAGAAAAAAGAAGAAAAGAAAGAAAAAAGAAAAACAAAAGGTTATATAAAGATGTAGATAAATGAATAGCTGAAACCTTTTTCAGTATTCTCGCTGTGGAACTAGTTATTCTGAATGCTGAACAGATGCTGTTCAAAGCTACTATCGAAAACAGTTTCTGACATATTAAAACAATTGTTCTCCCATTTATGGAGATAATTTATTGTGGAGGAGATATTATAGGAAAAAGATCGTTTGTATATTTCCTTTTTATGTACAGGAATGTTTAGCAATGTCTTCCACGCAAATTCAGTTTATGGATATCTGTCCTATAAGACAAATGTTCATATAAGTAGGGAGGATTCCTATATTTGAATATTTTAAAGAATATGCATGTTGCATAAAAACGTCTGCGATTAAACATATTCAACCATTTCAAATTTGTTAATTTGTACGAAAGTCAGGACCTTCTTCTGAAACAAATATTAAGCTGATACAAGAGTTTTGAACTTCTTGTATACACCTGTCGTTCATGTCTAAACATGAATGATAAACAGCGTCACAGTGGTCGAAATGAGTCAAAACTAATGAATCACAGCATTTTTTCGACATCTTCATCCAAACATTGTCTGTGGGGATATATGAGTTTCAATGATGAATAAGCAATTTTAAGGTTTGTAGGTTATGTTCATGAAATCTTAGTTTGTGATCTAAAATAAACCCCAAATTTTTTGAATACGGTCTAAATTGTATCTCAGAGTTTCCCATTTTCAAGCTGTAGTTTTTTACTCCTTTTCTGATGCTATCACTTCCAAAAATAATAGCTACTGATTTGTTTGGATTGATTTTCAACATATGATCAGTGGACACTTTCAGAATCGTATTCAAATCAAAATTTATATCGGTTACTGCTTGACCTATATCTAAAGATTTGAAAGGTGAATATATTTGAGAGTCATCTGAATGAAGGTGATATTTACTTACAAGACTTCATCTTCTTGATAAATGTGGCAGTATAGAGAGTATAGAAAAGTGTATAAGTATATAAGTGAAAAAAAAGTTTTAATGATTTGAGAATATATCTGATTCATATAGCCGATTTTTTCAGTTTCCTCATTTTCGATATTATATTCACAAGAATAACTCAAAACATGCAGTCACATATCTTCTTCACTGCATCAGTTATTTCATTGATCTTTCCATTTCACTTGTCAAGTCCACTTCTACCAAAAATCCGTAAACATAATCCATGAAACTCGAAAGCATTTCTGAAATCCCCAAGACACAAATTCTGCTTCAGAGTAAATCCATTTGTAGCGGTCTGACTGAACTGAAATATTGACCATACAAAAATATAAATTCTCTCTGGTGAAAATCGATCGTCGATTAATCATCTAAATTTATCGCAACATATTTACGTTACACGCGGGTATCGGTCCACATAATATACGGCTGACCCATATCAATTTTTGAAGATGAAATTGTTCTGTATTTGAAAATGAAAACAAGAGCTTAGATCAGATATTATAACGGGGTATAAATACGCAATAGTTCAGATATTAACTTGAATAGATACGGAGAAGTATTTAAGTAGATTTGAGGTGATTGTTATAAACATATCTATCTCGATCGAAATAATTCAATTGAAAAAAGATTTATATATGTATTACTTTTCGATGTATTAATTTCAAATGGAAATCGAAGTTATCTACATCGAAGAAGTCACTATTATTGTTATTACAAAAAATTCAAAGTTCAATAACAAATGAGTTCAATGAAGAAACTGAAAGGTTTCGATATGGTCCAATATGGCTACCAGAGCAGATAGTCAGATTGCTCCCAGTTATGTGTGTTTAAATGCTTCAAAAATAAAACATCTGTTCCCTACGTATGTATAAAGTGTTCAATAGGAGTTGTGTAGTGCGTAATAAAAGCAAATATAAGTTCGACCAGGGTAACAGAGTGATCTGCTGTGAAAATGAATCCGGCAGTGATAATGACAACTCTAATTCGGAAGATATAAATATCCTTGAAAAAATAATGCATGAAGAAGGTATAAACAGATAATCACATAAAAAATTAAAATGTGATCATGAACTATTTGTTATCGAAGCAACAAAAGTGGAAGAGAAACTTACTCATTTACTAGAGCAACAAAATAATTGCAAGATAAAACAAAAATATTGCAAAAATAAATAAGCAAATACCACAGAGATAAGGTGGAGGTCCACACACAAATCGACATCAACTCAAAGGAGTTTTAATCAGCAGGCCCTATTATAGCTTGCAGGAATTTTACGATGATCATCTCTAATTGATATTTCTTGTTTATTTTACTTATAATATGTATTCGTACATGTGCGAGCGTATTTTCGCATACATTTATTTAGTTATTTTGTACGATATGTTTGTATGTACCTATGACAACAATCTTACTGAGAAAGATTTGTTAATGTTGTTTTTAGTTTTGATGTTTTTTGTGAGTCTATATTTTT
Organism: Leptinotarsa defecta; assembly: GCA_015342085.1. Taxonomy (NCBI): domain Eukaryota; kingdom Metazoa; phylum Arthropoda; class Insecta; order Coleoptera; family Chrysomelidae; genus Leptinotarsa; species Leptinotarsa defecta. The sequence goes on along the minus strand of WOGO01001024.1, from coordinate 12,782 downwards.
AAATGTATTTTATATCTTAGCTATGTAAACTTTGTCAATAAGAATACCTTCTTGAGACAATAAAGTATATTATTATTATTATTATCAATGAGCAGTCACAGTCCGTCGCGTCTTAATGATATGTACCCCTGGTGTTCCCCAGGGATCAATATTGTTCATGGCTCATCAGCTTCCTGATGTCATAGTCATATCAAGTCATATCAAGTGCAACAACTCTTGACTCTCCATATTTCTCGATTGCCCTATTCCGAATATGGGTGACATACGATAGAAGATCGTTCATTATTAATTGATACAAATTGGGATTATAAAATTTTCAGCTATTTTGGTATTTTTGTGACATCACTTATTTAAGATAGATAGATAGATAATTTAATTCACCACGTTACATAATGAAATGTTGGTAGCAAGTCAAAAAATAGCATGAAAGTTAACCAATCAAAATATTATAAAAACAAACGAGAAACACAAATACAAAAATATAAAAACAAAAATTGAGAATGTATGTTGACATAATAAACATTTAAAATGATTGACGTATTCTTTGACAGAGTAGAAGCAAAAACTCAAAAGACATACTAAACATTTTGAAACTATCGGGAAGATAGTTATAGAGGTAGAAATTCAGTGTGTTTTTTTGTGATTCAGTCAAACGATAGCGGTTTGTCCGAAATTTGTTACAATGTCTGATATCATAGTTATGATGGTCTGATTAATAATAATAATAATCTTTATTGAAATAGGAAACCTAATATACATATCTATGAGTGTAATAATAACACTAGCACAATAAAATATAAAAAAAATGTATGTAAAAAAATTTAATTCTCAATTAATTGGAGATTTTTCTAATGGAATTCAGAATTGGAAATGGCAATTGCTCTTGGTTTCAAAATCTTTCAGAAAAAGTTGGTTTATGATACGAGTCTACCTTCAAAATTCGATTTGCATCTTTGATTATTTTAGTATCTAAAAATGCTAACGAATTATTTTCTTCCATTTCTAAAGTAAATTTTAGTTTTGGATGAAAACTATGAAGTGTCTAATATTTCAGTTTTTTTATTTTTATTGTTTGGAATGGAAGTAACAATATCGTCAACATATCTTTCGAAAAAAAAGCAATGAAAATGACAACTTTTTTAATGCTTATATTTTGAAGTTCTGCCATGACAAAGTCTGCACAAATGGGTGACATTCAATTACGATAATAATCGTATAGTTTTGTGGAAGGTATGTTTATGAAAATTGATTGTTACAGAGCTCTGAAGAAGAGTTTATTCAAATTTGAAACATCGGCAAGAAAACAACTGTTTTTTTAAAGGAAAAATTGATCCTGTTACCCAACCAAGCTTTTTTCAGGATTACTTTCATATTCAGGGTATCCACAATTCTTCAGGATAATAACTTTTTTTTTAGATTCTCGTTAAAAAAATCAAATTTCTCTTTCATCCATTTGTTCAGTCCACCAAAATGAAGATTAAGTTTTCTTTCTATAGCGATGCTTTCAAATTCAGAATTAACAATCTGTCCATTAGTTTATTTTCAATCTAGAAAACCAGTTAGAAATTTACGTCTTTCAAACATTTTCAAATCACCTTTGTGAGGGCGAAAGATCAACAACAAACGGTAGAGAAATTTATGTTGCAGTTGCGAATTTCTTATCTGCTTGGATATCCGATTATTTCTGTCTTGTTTAACTGATGTTTATCCGCCGATGATTAATGAGAAGCCTAATTCAAAATGATTCCAAGCGAAATTTAATAAGCAAGTTAATTTGTTAGGTACCGTTGACTGTATAAGTATTAACAATTTTGGAATCATGAACATAATACTAATAATATTCTGTATAATTTATTTTCACTTCTCAGCTCACTCACTCTAGAAACAAATCTGGATTTTGAAACATTTAATAATTCTTCGATGTTTTGTAGTTTATATAGACTTTCAATCAATATCTTGTTCCATTATTATGCCTGCCAAGAAATAGATTTGATTATTCCTACTTTTAGGTTAAAACATTTCATGTTCTAAAAACATTACTATGATCTAGGATCCGATCCGATAAATAATTCTAATCTAGTCTCAACTACCTGGAAAGAAAGGATTGACTAGTAAAAGCAGGTAAATACAGGCGAACAATAGTAAAAATAGGTATTCAATAGTAAAAATCAGTTGAAAAACAAGACAAAGAATGATTTTCTGGTGAGGATACATTAAATAGTATTGAGATGTTCAATTGAAATTGACGAAGAAAAAAAAAAAGAATCTATTGAAATTGGTAACCCTAATATACAATATTATATAAAACATATTATCAACATTATAGAAATTGAAAATAATTATAGAAAACTTAAAATGTAGATATAGTTCAAAATATATTTTATTAAAACAACGATAAACCTTTTTTTCATTTTCAAAATTGAAAATGAAAAAATAAAAATTTCTAGTCTGAAAAATAACGACATATGCTATTAATTATACATTGCCATATAAGTGCAGCTCCAATACAATGATTAATAGAAGAAGACAACATATAACATACATAAAATGTAGACATATTTCAAAATTGAAAATGAAAAAACAAAAACTTCTAGCTTTAAAAATACCGACATATGCTATTAAAAATATATTGTAATATAGGTGCAGCTCCAATACAATGCTAAATAGAAGAAAACAACAAACAAATACTATATTTATTGATATCATCTTACCAAGTATTATTCTATATAGCATTATGGATGGATTTCAATGACTCTTTTTTATGCATCATACCCCTATATGTTCTGAAATATTTGTGCACTTCTAAATTTAGACTGACAAATTTAGAAAAATGTGAAAGTGATAAATTATTCAGAATTTTATGTATAAATGTCATAGTTGAGTAATACAACCGTAAAGAAACTGGTAGCCACCTCAAAGTTTGTAACATGATTCCGATTTTAATGAATCTGTTCACTTATAGAACAATTCGCATACCGCGATTTTGAAGTTTTTGTAATTGAGATGTTTGGTTTAGATTAAACAAGAAAATAATAGAAGCACAGTATTCAAAATGTGGTTGGATAATCGCATTGTACACAGTAATTTTAGACTGAATAGACATATATAATCGAGATAATTGCCTGAAAGTAATCTAACTGGACTACTCACTACGTAGTACGTACCACAGTGTATCCTCCATCAACAAACCTCAAACGCACTGCCTACCTACGAACGAATAACGAAGAAACCATCAACCCGAAATAATAAATATCATACGTTGATACGTTGCAAGGGAGCCAGGTCTCTGACCGCTTTAAAAAACAAAAGCTCCGCGAGACCCATCCAGCCAGCGACATACGTCCCGATTTGTAATTTCAGTTGCATAAATTATAGCGTTAGAGGAGGCTAGCCTCCAGTTGGTCTTCGGTAGTGTATGACTGTGTTTGTTTTTGATTTAATTATTCGGAAGGGATGCCGTGACGGACCGGGACTGAAAAATATTTCGGTTAATCGTTTTAGTATTTCTTGACAATGTTTGTTACTTGTGTATGAAACAGGCAGTATTGTATTATAGCAGTGCTTTTTGGTAATATTTTTGATGTGTTTTTCAAGGTGTTTTCTTCAGGTTTTCACTTTTCGGTAAGTTTATTTTTTTCCATTTATTATTAAGTTTTTTTCCAGTTATTATGGATAAGTTGGACGAAATTATAAAATCTGACGATATAGTCGATTGGTTGCTGACAAATAATTTTTAGTCTTCATCTTATGATGAATAATTTTACAGTTGGTACGATGAATGCGATTGGTTAACTGGCTCCATTAAACGAGAAAAACTTTTTTGTTAGCCCTGTGTTTCATTTTTCGTACAAACCGAATACCAAACGTGGTCTAAAATAGGATACTCCGATTTAAAAAATTTACCTCGTTCTACAGAAAGACATTTCAAATCTAAGGAGCTTATATTTTCGTCTTGTAAATTAAAATTGTTTAGCAAACAAAACATAACAACAGCTATATCGTGTTGCTTAAGAACGAATGTTATGTTTACTTTTAGTTTCTTTTTTACCTTCCTATCTCAAATTACAAAATACACCTTTCAATTCACCTTTCAAAATGCGGGACACTCGCAGACTATACTGAACCTGAATGACCGTCGATTAAAAGTAGTTTGCGGGTGCCTTGTAAATTCACTTAAACAAACCAGATACGACTCTCAACTCCCTGTTGGTTCTTGCCGGACAATAAAATTCACTTTTAGACCTGTTTTTATAAGCATAATTATGTATTTGTGTTTATAAAATATTTGTAGCAATTTTTAAGAAAACCGGTATATTAGAAGAGAAAAGTATTATTATTTATTGACTGAGAAGAGTTCTTTTATAAATAACTCAAAGACAACCCTTTTTCCTTGTTTTTGTTTTTTTAATGGTCAGTTTTATACGTATAATTTTTGGCAATACACAATTTTTGTTTGCATTTATATAAATATTAAGTATTTTGCTTTAAATAGGTGCGGTACCCCAAAAAATGTTCGCGTCTCCGGCGGGCTTTTCTATGTGTATATAGTCTTTATGACTTTAGCCTCCCCTGTTCTCCAAGGCACGAGCCGTCACTGAACATCATAAATACTATGAAAGAAGACACCTAAAGTGACTCCTAACAGGAGAAACTACAATCAGCAAGTTTTGTTATTTATGTTTTGTTTAAAGTAGTTGAGTACTAGTCCGCAAGCCTTATAGGTCTATCAATAGTCAATATCATTCCTAGTTGTTTAAGCTGAGACATAAATAAAAACAAATGAAATAATCATATACAGCCAATAATTCTTTAATAAAATTAAATTTTTTAATTACTTCGATGAGTTGGTTAAAAAAACTACAACAGAAAAAAATTAAAGTATTATCAATAACAATTCACAAATAATATTTGTGATGCACTGTTTGGCTTAAACATTGATAAAGATAACTACATAAAATTCAACAAATTTCATTTGAACAAATAACGAAAGAATTACAATAAAGAATTTTTATCAAAAGCAGTTGACTTCTCAGCAAAACTATTTTTTGTGAATATTGAAATCTCTAAAAATATTTATGTTTATTCTGTCATTATTATTTGCTGAACATATTCGTCATTGTTTTGGTCACAAACCAGCCTAAGATTTACCAGTTATAGATCGGTACTACGTCATTTGAAAGGCTATCTTAATTTTTCGTTTCTCCCTATGATATATCGTTTTCCTTTAGAGTGTCTACTTCACCATCATGAAACGAACAATGTGAAACACTTGAATGTCAATGAACACTTTTTGAAAAATACATAGAACATACAAGTAGAGCATACAAGTTTTTTCCAGATACAAATTGGAAGTAAAACCTTCTCGAGTTTCACTCATTCAATTATACGAAAAAATCTTCCGAAACACTCCAAATAAACGTTGAATTACACAAAAATGACTCTTTCTCTGGAATTTGTATTGCAAACATTTGTTATGCAATTGAAACAGGTAACATTAATATGAACACTACTCAATGTGTAATTCAATGTTCATGTGAAAGTAGTTGTTACGAAACGTTTTTTCCTCTCAGTTTGAACCTGAAAAATAACTTTTATGTATAGTCTACATGTATGTATTTTCATTGTTGTTTTCTTCCTTCCATTTTTTGTGAGTTTCCAACACTTTCTGTTCAACAATGGAGAAGATAGCCAAAATTTTGTTTTAACGAGCCAGTTATGAAAGTATTCCTGTGCAAATAAAGGGCTACTCGAAACTTTTTGGCAGGCATTTGTTCACTCAGTGTTCAAATGAAGTATCTAGCAAATAACCCGAAACCAACACTCACCTAGACAAAACGGCACTGTCAGATCCGGCTGTCAAACCTGCATTTTCCAGCACACTCTGGCTCCCTCGCTCGCCAGACATGAACCCATTTTTCTTCGCCGCCGGCTCCGTTCTAGACAAAATACTCGAAATAGAAAAGTTCGTCGAGCCACCGGAGCCCTTTTGAGTGGCCGAAGCCCTGTTTTTGTCGGTCCTCCCGTCATCGTCTTCACAAGTTTTAATCACCGGAAAAACACCGGAGGAACGGCTGAGGCCGTAGTTGTCGGGTTCCGGGGAATTGTTCCTGCTGCTCGATTCCGGGCTGGACACCACGTTTATTTCCGTTTCTCTAGAGGGTGAGCTCATTTTTAGTGTTTATCATCGATTGGTAGCACTGAATCACTGCACAAGCACTGCACTTGACGTATTTACCCGACAGGCGAGAAACTATAAAATATCAACAACCCGAGAGCTCGGCTATGACAGAGTATCCGTTGTAAGTATTTAGATTGAGTTTGCAGGACTTGCTAGGGGCGGTGAATAGTAGGACACACCCCTGTGCCGTCAGAAACACCCCTAACTTCACCTGATGCTGCTTCTTTCTGTCGGACCCTATCGCCGCCATATTTCCATCCCTTTCTCACCCCTTATAACGGTTTTGAGGTACTTTTCTAATGTGTCGCAATGTGTAAATATATTCGTCGACTATCTCGCTCCGATTGTTGGTCTTTGTTCCGCAGTGGATGTTGGCACCCCTTAAACTGTTGTTTCTTAGTAGTTGATTCCGTCACAGGGAAGTGCTTCTGGAGTAAATGTTCAGATAAGCTTACATGTTGACAAATAATTCCGGTTATTTTGTTCTCTGCAAGGGCGTGTTTGGGACTGGTTGATTTGCTTCTTCGTGCTAGTACGGTTAATTAATTTTTCTTGATGGAAAATTGGGTTTTATGTCTCGATCATTACTGACAACAATATCTATGAAGTTTGGAAGGGTGAAATACAGTTGAAACGGTATACTGGCATTACTGATCTCCCGAATTCTCCAAAATAAGTTATTAGAGTTTTGTTGCCGGAAAAATATTTTTAAAAGCCTGTTATAGAGGCAAGAAACGAAAAAATTTGCATAAATTAGAAGAGATAGACACTATTGTGTAAATTGAAAGGGGTATGTTTTTGGGAGAGATTGGTTACTCTGAAAGAGAGGTTTTCTACTTATCATTTCTTAAAATATTCTCCTTTTCATTCAAACAGAAATCCTATCCTAAAACACGAATTTTTTTCGACCAAATAGCAATAATCAGAACATAATTATTTAATTTTCACGGAAGTTTTATTAGATATAGATACAATCAAATTCTGTTAGAAATGTATTATATACATTATTATTATTTTTTTTGGGAAACAAAGTTTTTGGCTTCCTACTACTCCATCTTGATACAAAAAAATGTGGGAATTTTCCAAAGAAAGGAAGGAAGTATTCAATTTTAAAATAAGTAACTCTATACATGGATGTGCAGATCATGCAAAGAAACAACTTTCAGAATTGTATTGGAATTGTATTCCAAACATTCGTTATGAAATGAAATTCAGATATCATTCACAGGAGTTCTACTTTAAATGAATGGTGATAAATTGCACTTTCATGGAACACCGTCATCTTCACTGGTATACATCGATATACATACAATTTATTACACACAATTACGATTTTTAATATCACGGAATAAGTTTGATCTACTTATGTCATCGATGACATCGTAATGACATTCATTCACCTATTTGATTAAATCCCAGCCAAGAGGAATCTTATTTGAATTGAAGGGTTTATATTTTTAAGAGTGATTAATTTTTGGGAAAGAAAGTTTTTGGCGCTCTACTACTCCATGTTGATACAAAAAAATGTGGGAATCTTTCAAAGAAAGGAAGGAGGTAATCAATTTGAAAATAAGTGACTCTATATATGGATGTGTAGATTATGCAAAGAAGTAACTTTCAGACACAAACTGGAAGGAAGCCCTCCTTCTGTATAATTCAGTGTTCATATGAAGGTATTTCAGTTTGTATTCTAAACATTCGTTCACATGAGTTCTACTTCAAATGCATGGTATCAAATTGCACTTACATGGAACACTGTCATCGTCGCTTGGTAGACATCAATGTTTCGCCGTAAGACACTTGCCTTAAGGCTCTTCAATACCAAATTGAATAACATTATAGAAAATACACACAATTCATTCATGAAAAATATCTTCTGCATAATTCACTGTTCATCTGAAAGTATTTGTTTGGAAATTTTTTTTCCGTATAATTCAATGTTCATGTGAAAGTAGCTGTTTCGTGAGGGCTTTCTTCCAATTTGTGTCTGAAAGTTACTTCTTTGCATGATCTACACATCCGTGTATAGAGTTACTTATTTCCAAATTGATTACTTTCTTTCTTTCTTTGGAAGATTCCTAAATTTTTTGTATCAAGATGTAGTAGTAGAAAGCCAAAAACTTTGTTTCCCAAAAATTATTCACTCCAAAAATATAACCCCTTCAATTCAAATAAGTTTCCTTTTGGCTGGACTTTAATCAAATAGGTGAATGAATTTTATTATGATGTCATCGATGACATGAGTAGATCAAACTTATTCCGTGACATTAAAAATCGTATTTCATGAAAGAATTGTGTGTATTTTCTATAATGTTGTCCAATTTGGTACCGAAGAGCCTTAAGGCAAGTGTCTTACGGCGAAACATCGATGTCTACCAAGCGAGGATGACAGTGTTCCATGTAAGTGCAATTTGTTACCATGCATTTAAAGTAGAAGTCATGTGAATGATATCTGATTATATTTCATAACGAATGTTTGGAATACAAACTAAGTAGAGAAAAGTATTTTCTGTATAATTTGGTGTTCATATGAGAGTATTTGTTTTGAAAGAATTTTTTTTCTGTCGTGTAATTCAATTTTTATGTAAAAGTAGCTGTTTCAGGTGAGCTTTCTTTCAGTTTGTTTCTGAAAGTTACTTCTTTGCATGATCTACACATCCATGTATAGAGTTACATACTTTGAAATTGATTACTTTCTTCTTTTCTTAGGAAGATTCCCACATTTTTTTGTATCAAGATGGAGTAGTAGAAAGCCAAAAACTTTCTTTCCCAAAAATTAATCACTCTCAAAAATATAACCCCTTCAATTCACATAATAACATGTTTTGTGAATACGAGAAAACACAAAGCACATCGTTATAGGTAATTAATTCAGTCCAGTCCACTGCTACATTGCCAATATTGCCATCCAGTTGAGTCGTGGTAGCTGAGCATCCGTTAGCCAAAACAACAACATCGTGAATGGTAGATGCGTCAAATATGGAAAATCGTCATGAAATAATTCAAAACATTTCAGGCAGGTACACGAGTGGATGGATATTTCGGCCTCAACTTCAATATTTTGAAACAAAAGCACTCAGTGTTCACGTTTCCATCTTTTAATATTCCGGGTTCATGAACATCAGAGTTGATGCCATTGACGAAGTGTAGAAATATAAAACAATCTCCAATACGCAAACTTTGCACGGATGCGTATTAAGCATTTTACCACAGTACGGTGGCCGGAGCAAAGTTGCAACCTCATATGAATCTTTATAAATACTGAGGGAGGTAAAGATCATCAACAAAACGTATTAAGAAATATATTGTGTATTCATTGATCACTCTTCAGAAATGGTTCCAGAGCATTTTTAGATTACAGTACATCTCCTTTCCGTTGATCCTGCTGAGTAGCAGTATAATGTGAGTTTTTGGGAATTCTTCGTATTTTTCTCTCAATTATTCAATGTTAGTGCATTCTTGAGCGTATTTTCCTTTTTTATATAATAAATATTATATTGAGTCTTCAAATGAGTTTTTTCCATTGTTGGGATGAATGAGGGTTGGGTGGAACAGTGAAAAATCTTCCCGAAATGAGCAAAGCAAGTACTGAGTAGTGACAATAGGAATTATATTTGGCTTGTGACTCATAGAGAATATCTAAGGCGAGCCATTAGTGCGCATGCCTTTATTGCTTGACCTAATTTCAAAACAATTTCCATTTCCTTAGAGAACTTTGTCGACATTCATATGGGTGAGGTGAAAATATATCACAATGAACCTGTATATCTTGGACTAGTGATCAGTCCCGGCTCCGCACGGGTGCAATGTTTATACTTTATATAAATTTATCTACCGCAAAATCAAAGGCATGTAGAAACAGTGATGAAAAAATAATTTTGTTTTATGGGTGTGGCTTTTCTCCCTGCAGCTGGCGCCCCAGTTGGAATATTCAAAAATTCTTCATTATTGCACATCTATACTTTAAAACGAACCATATGTAGAAACAGTAATGGAGAGGTAACTTTATTTTATGTACGCGCCTTCTTTGATAATATAGTAATAATAATAATGTTTATTCAGATTCAAATCACAAAAATAAATAACTGAAGTAATACATAGAGTTGAATAAACATCATAGAAACCACAGAAGCATCAGATGTTGCTTGTATGTGATGAAAAGGATGGCCAAAGGAAATAAAATTAATATATGATGTATATTGAAGTATGAGAAGGAATTATATAAAAAGGATTCGCATATGAGAATAAACTACTTAATATATGAAATTAAAAACACATAAGATAATATGAATTCACAAATATAAGTATAAATATAAAAACTTGTCAGATTTGACATATAATAGTATTTAAATATAAAATCATACAAACATAAAACTGAATTGAAATTGACAAGTAAGTATAAAATCACAATTGTAAAATACGCGTACTAGTAATAATATATGAAAACATGTTGAAATCGATATGGATGTTGGTGAAAATGGATGTGATATATATTAACAAAACGATAGTGCCCATATATATACATACATATATGAACACATATATATTACAGAATTGTAAGTGGACAATATAGCAAAGGTACGTATGGTTTTTTCCCATCTACTCAAATAGACGTAGAAGTTCAAGTCTCTGACTTTGAAGAATATGCTCTTTCAACTCTTTTTTTAAGAAATTGATATTTGAGATAGATTTTATATTTTCAGGAATTCGGTTGTAGAGTTTAGGCGCAAAGTAAGTAAATGATCTTTGAGTAACGACCCTGACCATTAGGGTTGTAGTATACTGATCTCTCCAAAAGTATGAAAATCTTTTATTCCATCTTTGAAATCATGCGACTGCTACACAAAAATGAAGCTCATAATGAAATAACTTCCATTTCTCCTTCTTTTCTTAAACTAGTTGACGATTTGATTTCCATGGAAGTTTGTTCCTTCAATTATGTTCTGAAATCATTTTCTTCTAGAATTATGGTTTTGAAAAATATAATAAGTACAAAATGGAGAACTTAAGAAATGAGATTTTTCATTTTTATACACCAAATGATAGGAATTTCAAGCCAACAAATGGCTGGGGCTTTTTTGAAACTTTTCGTCAATACCAATTTTCTTTTTTTTGAGTATTATTCAATGTTTATTGAGTTCAGGAACATGCGACGCTGAAATTATTCAACCTCTATAGTAACAACGCTGAATCTTTTATTACTACAAAGAAAAATTTTATGGACAGTTTTTTCTCTAAAGTGAATGTAATGGTGTGTATCCTTCCTGGGATGTGAACCCACGAAATGGGAAGCAAAAACCGTAAAAAGTTAAATGCTTTTTATTATCCAACATTTTCTAAGTATCGTAAACATTCCGACTTTCACGTTCATATTTTCACTTTCGGAAAGGCTCTCCATTCGAGTATATGAACCTAAGTAATTGGTTTATGATGTTTTCAGCTCGAATTTACTGCTCTCAGTAACTTCATAAAATGACAATGAAGTATTATTATCTAAATGTAATACGAAATAATGGTCTTCATGGAACATAAAAATTTAGGAGCGTATTTTGATGCTGAAGTGAAACTTCTTTTACCTTCAACCATCATGATTCACGTAAAAAGTCCAACTTTAACAATTCAACGAAGCAAATAATATTATCCATAATCCATAATATTCCAGAGAAGAAAGATGACTGATTTTTTGAATCTTTCCCATATCGAAGAAGTAATCAATACGATATACAGAACACAAACCCGAAGTGTTGTTCAATTTTTGTCTGAGCTACGTAAGCAAGATAAATACAAGTTATGGATTCACACTGGATGGTGTATCCCAAAAATTCTTCATCAACGAACATTTGCCAACTCATACGAAAATACTCTTCAAAGAAGTCCGAGAAAAACTCAAACAGGATAAAAACGGAAATATTTTGGCAAGGAAGAATGAAACATCAATGATGAAATAAATTTTCTGTCTTCGAGAACTCGATTCAACTACATGGTACTTAATAAATTATATCGTTCGGAAATTTAAAAATGGCTTCTTCCTCTATAGTTCATCAAAACGTTCGTGGGTTAAGAACCAAACTCCCAGAATTTGATATTAACATATTCATCAATAGTCCAGATATTTTGTGAATAATAGAATCATGGCTAAATAATACAGGGGTGCGCAAAAGTCCGGAATAAAATTAATATATTTTTAACCAGTATTTTAGGAAAAAAACGCTGAAACACGTCAGTTGATTTCACGTTGTACGCATTTTTTGGCAATAAAATGAAACTTTTTTTTCCAGCCCCTTACCTGCAACCCTCCCCAACTTTTTTTTCAAAGCAAACCTATGTCGTTTATGGGCTCATTGAAAAGCTCATAAGAAATGGAATCTGACCATACCCTTTATTTTTTATTTACTCATGCGGATACCACGAAATGAGAAAAAACTATTTTAAAACCTACTTAGTGCTATCTACGGGTGAATTAACGTTGAAAAAAAAAATAAGTGGTGATGATGTACAGTGCTCAACAATTGCTAAGGATCATCAGTACCTACTTTCTGAAAGTTTTTGAATTTTTAAGAACAGACCATTCGGGCCAGGCACCACAACAAATTCTATTGATTTA
>WOGO01001023.1:0-19755 GCA_015342085.1 Leptinotarsa defecta | reverse complement strand
TGAAGCAGAAAGTTCACAAGTCCAGACCGCAGTCAGTAGAAGAACTAAGCATCAGAATATCTGCAGCTTGTGCAGAAATTACAACAGAACAGCTGAGAAAAGTTATAACGAATATTGGAAGAATGTATGACACTGAATGTATGCATTGCAATGAATGGCGGATTGGTTGAAACAACAACAAAACAACAACAACAACATTCATTCCTATTTCTGTCTACAATAATTTGTTGAATATTGTTTAAGTTGTCTAATAATAATTGATCAGAATGAATATGCCCATTTGTTATTTAATTTGCCACATAGTTGTCAACGATTACACGAAGTTTATTTCACTTTATAGTTCATCAGATACTTGAATTAATTCATAATAAAAATATCTATGACTCGACGACAGAATTATTAATATTGAATATTTTTTTATGAAATTTGGTATACACCCATTGGAGAAGGTGACCAGTCCATTGGTGTTTGAAATTTTCTCTAAAAAAAATCTTTTATTGCGATTTCTTGTATTTTACTCTATAAAAATATTCGCTTTTGTAAAAATAAAATGAATATTTGGTCCCAAAGTATAGTTTTTTGAGGTCTACAATTTAGAATTAAGGTAATGAATATCACTTTTCTCCCAACACCTAACCGTTATTTTAACATCTCGATACGTGTTTCGATCATCAAGTGATCACCTTCAAGAGGAACATCAGTTTTGATATATGTCATCAGTATATGTCTAACGCACACTAAACACTGAACGTCTATCCAACAATAGAAACGGAGCCGGCCTCCCGCTAACGTATGCGTGAGAGAAAGGAAAGCCAGACACACTGACGACGTTACGCGTTAGGTAACGAAGCGGTTTACCCTCCCATAAGAAGTTACGACTTCAAAAATATTTATAATGAATAAGTTTCCAATGACTAGCTTCTTTATGCTATTGAAATTATAGGTGTTTGCGGCAGAGGTAGTCGTATCGTTGAATCGTATCTTGAATCGTATCTTGAATAATTCAGATCATCGTAAAACCATTCTCCCCAGTAAATAAAAGTCTCAACAAACTATCAAATTTTTCATTACAGTAAATTTTCGCACGCAAGGCGAAAAATCATCATTTATTCAACTTCATAACAGTCAAGAACGTTCCCATACCAGCTTCAATTGATAATTTTCCTCAATTATTGATTTCATTACGGTGTTCTCCTACTGCAGAAATTTTTTACTTAACACCACGAAACTATAGCTGTACGGAGAAATTGAAGACCACTTCCGAAGTGCAAATATCGCGAATTTAAGTTTTACACGCTCCTTCAACGTGACGTGGATAGCTGTCTTGAAATGGATTACAAATAGAGGAAGCTAGTCTACGAGCTCATTAACATACTTTTAAAAAATTACGGGTTCCACTCCAAAATAAACATCGATATCTAATTTGGAAAATTTCCATTTTCTTGGACAAGTATGAATCATTTGTTTTAATAGCTAATAGTTCAATACGGACTTTTCATATTTTAGTAATCGTGATAATTATCAATACAGATAATATGAGAGTTGAATGCTTGACATGAATCAACTGACACACAAGAGATAGTTTTTTGCAAAACAGTGATGAAGAACAATATTTTTCTGCAATGATGATGAATTTATTCAAAGGCCTTTTACTATGGATCTTCAATCAGGAAATTAAACGTTCTATTTAATTAATCAAACGTATATTTACCAATTTCGCCATTGGAGGATACAATGAGTTATATAGGTTTATTATGGTCAGAATAAACTACTATTTTTTGGTCAAATGCCAAATTTCTTATATATTTCTGATATTACATGTTTACTCATATCTTCCAAACAAAAATGTATAATTTTGATTGATGCAACTAGTTTCCTTTATTATCAATGTTTTAATAATAACATTTTTTCAAAAAAAGGGTTTGAAGCTTTATTAGCTTCTAATTATTATATGCGAGCGCTTTCGATAGCAGATTGGTTATTATCGTCATGGTTCTACTCAAACTGAACGTTTTATCTTCTTGTTTGTTCTTTTATACGGGTAGATCGTCTCAATGCAGGTATTTGTCCTCTCCTTTCATCCGGAAGTCTCTTTAAATTTTCCTGTACTTCGATTACATTAGGTAATATCGTTTGGGTTGGTGTTTAACTAGGTTCATTGTTTCTAGGAATCTGAATTGTTTTGTGGGGTATATTGAATGTTAGGTGCTGCTGAGTTTTGATTTGTATTCTGTCCTCGATAAGTGAGTGACTTTTGAATTTATGGATGTTCAGGTTTTCACAGAAGTTCATACGGTTTCCTTTATTGACTTGTTTTATGAGCTTCATGTTTTCTGGTCGTGGAAAAATATGTTTGTTTTGTACAAATACATATCAAAACACAACAAGACCTAACATTCAATATACTCCACAAAATAATACACATTCTTAGAGACGATGAACTTACAGAAACACAAACACAAAGGATACTATCTGATATAACCCAAGTACAGGCAAAAATGAGACACAATAAGCAGACACAAGTCTGCGTATGACGTATTTGTAAATCACAATTTCTCTGATTAATATATTCAGGAACAAAACACGCATAAAATAACACTCTTATATAAAATGACAGTACGAAATGATAGATGGAAAGGGGTATATTTTAGGAGAGATTACTATTTATAGATAACTTAGTCAAATGATCATATAAGTAAGGGAGTTGAGCTTAAATTATACCTCCTGATTTTCCAGTTGCTGAATTATACAGTGGGTAACTGAAAAAGTCAATGAACAATAAAAATGATTTTTGTACGGTAATGATGTAGAAATCATACTCGTATTACATATTGCAAAAACTGATTCATCGAATTTGAAAATATGCTTAGGGTGGTTTTCAATAATTCCAATAGATAATTATAACGAAACACCAGCAAGTCAATAAACGAAAAAAAATTGATGGAGTTCAAAAAACAATACTTTATAATCCAATGATTTTTGAAATTGATTATAAATACGAATGTAATTTATTAATGACAGACACTGAATCGTTCCTTCATGAGACACTATTTTATTGAATGATCTATACATATTTTTATTGCTATTATTGATATTTCTCTGTGAAAATATTATGTTATTTTTATCTTTAGAATACCAACTGAATGATTAAATTCCTATGAGATAAGGTAAAAATTTTGAATCTATACGGAAACATGAAAATTTCAAAATAAATTATTCATAGTATACGTGACAACATATCAAAACTATGTCAACCGTTTTTGTGGATCTTGCAAAAAAAATCCGTTTGCACTAGCAAAATTAATTAAAGTATAAGTATTGAATAAATTCTTCATAATGCTTTCATAATTTTTACTGTCTACATACAATATAACACCAGAAGCAATTATGTAATAATAAATAAATAGGTTAATACTATGGATTATCGTTCATTTGTGTCAGTTAATAACTATATTCATTATTTTCTTGATAAACCAGTAATTATGAATTTACTTTCAAGAATTTATTATTGCATTGAAGGTGGATTTCCTATATGTTTATCTTGTGTGTGTATCATTAAAGGTACCAAAAATATGAACGGAGGAATTTCAGCACAATATTATCGAAACTTCAAAAGGATTGAAAACTGTAAAATCGCTGAATTCCCAACAAGTAATAATCGAATTCAGATTAGCGGCGAAAACCCAAAAGTAGAACAAGTGAATGTCGCGTTATCGAAGATACTGCTCTGTTCCAACAGTTACCACAGGTGAAAGTTTTAGTTGAATAATTCAGCAACTTTATGCTGAAACCATATTGGCTAATTAAAGAGTTCTCATACTCAAATCACTTGGTAACAGGATCGTGTTCCAAATATTCACGTAGAGCGCGATTAGGTTGAAAACAATTCAAAAACGAACTTACCCACCATTTTACTCGATAGCAACTAAGGACATAGTAAGTGGACTGAGAAGTTCGTAGACTAACACACAGATGGCGCTACTAGTATATGATGAATATGATTTATAGTTGACCCTAACCTTGAAATTTCACAGCTGACGGACTAGTAGTTTGTGGGATAGAACATTTTAAGTGAAGCAACTTTTGATAGTATGAAGAAGTTGGATTAAGAGGAAATACAGTGCTAGGAAATAAGTATTAGGAAATCTTACATTCAACTCAGATATGAATACATAGAATAGTCGTCCATTGAAGGAAAAGAAAAAGATCATGTTCCCAGAATCACAGCCAAGTGCAAGCAGCTGTTGGGACTCACTACTAGTTTGAAAAAGGCCACCTAGCGAAACTAACTCATGAAGGTTTTCAGTTGAACCCAAATATTTTTCAAGGAAAGTTTTTAACTCATACTTGCCACCAGAGCAGAGTTTTTCTAGTATTGTATAACGAAGGTGATGTTATTCAGAATGTGGTTACCTGGTTACAGTGAAACGATACAACAAAATGACACAATAACCAAGAAGTGAAATCTAGAAACAAAAAAATTAAACTATTGTGGTAAATCATGCCTGAAAAAAAATAACGCCGGCCGCCACTGGTAACCATAAACCAAACGTGACGTAGCTAAGAGAGCGCGAATGTACGATGATACCCCGCCACTCTAGAAGCAGCGAGAATAATGCTATCGATTTCGACGGAACTTCGACGAAATTTCTACGGCATTCGATTGCGATATTTAAAGGCTGGCCACGAGGATATCGACACAGTCAAGTGGAAGTTACAGTGCGGTACGGGAAGTGATCTAGTAAAGCGATAGACATTCAAATAATAGTTGAAGTTTTAGTTGAAGTGTTTGTGTATTTAAAGTGAAATAAAGTTAAGTTTGATTATTCAGTGGACTCAATTATTGCTCAACCCACGAGTAAAAACGTAACACTGTGATAACCTTCACTCCTTCACTCCTTCACCAATTTGATAGTTTCGTTATTGTTATCAATCATCAATTTCATTCATGTCAGTCATCTTGTACTATAATTTTCATCATTCTTACCTAATATGAGGTGCAATTTGGCATCCGTCTGGAAGGCATAATGTAAAGTAACAAGGAAAGGGTTGTCTCGGACGGCCTCCAAGACTTGTCTTTCTGTTTTCGTGTGTTCAGTCGTTTTTTTCTTTTGGACGATCGTTGCCTTTTTCAGTACTTTCATGGCGTAGAGTCGACCATCATCCGATCCGCCCCGTTTCCTCACTAGGAACACTTTACCATAAGCTGAAAAAAAATCATATATTGTAATTGTTTGAAAATGTCCTTATAGTACGAAACTGCAGTAACATCAGTTACGAATAAAAGTGGTTAAAAAACAGAAAATTTCATTTCTAGTTTTTCATGATGATCTACCACTTAGTAATTACTGAAACTTGGTATCTAGTAATTGCTTCTTAAGTATATTTATTCCCGGCCAATAAATAAACTACTCAAAATGAATATAGAGACACATTCTTAAAATCCAATAAGTAAAAAAATATGTATTATTTCATGATAAAAACTTCTGGTATGTACTCTGTTCTGTATTCAGTTTCACTTTACTTTAGTTTGTGATAGGTATTAAATTTTAAAATTTAAACAATGAATGTTGATGTATTGGGTAGAAGAAGGATACGTAGGATGTACCTCAACGAATTTCAAGTTGCTAGAGCAGTGGCATTGATCGAAGTAGGGTATTATAGGCTTCGTGTAGCCCAAATGCTTAATGTGGGTCATTTTGCGGTTTCCAGAGCTTGGAATCGCTACCAAATTTACGGCATAGTAAAAAGAGTCCCTTATCCCAATTGACAAAGGGCAACAACCCGCAGAGAAAATCATTTGTTAGGGCTTTAGGCAATTAGGGTTCGCACTGATTCTGCTAGAACACTGCAAAATCGCCATATAGAAGCTACGGGAACGCGAATTTCGAACCAAATAATACGAAACTGACTTCACGAAGTGCAACTCCATGCAAGACGACCTGCTAGAGCCCCTAGATTAACTCCAACTCATCGAGGAAATCGTAGAAACTTTTGTCAAAAGCATCGCAATTGGAATTTGAAGCAGTGGACGAATGAAATGTTCACAGATGAAAAAAAAATCAGGTTATTCAACAATGATGGACGTGTTCGGGTATAGAGACGTCCCGGTGGATGACTGTGTGCAAGAAATTGTTCCATTTGGAGGTGGATCGATGATGGTATAAGCTGGTATAACTTTGACAGGACACACGGACCTTGTGGTATTTCGGGAAGGGACTTTAACGGCTCTCCGTTACATAGAGGAGATATTGGAACCTCATGTCATCCCATTTGTCCAAAATATGGGCGCTGGGTTCATTTTACAACAAGATAATGCCAGGCCACACGTAGCCAGGGTCGTGAGAAATTTCCTACAGGAGCACAATATTAATGTCATGAGATGGCCAGCTGATAGTCCGGATTTAAATCCTATTGAGCAGCTCTGGGATGAACTGGAAAGACGTTTGAAGGATCATCAATCCTTCCAAAATCTGAACCAAGTTGCAGATGCTCTTTTGACGATTTACGAGCAGTTAAAACAACAAATAATTGGAAATTTGGTGGAAAACATGCCTCGCCGTTGTGCCGAACTTCAAGAGCCAGGGGTGGACGTACTCACTATTAATGTACTTTTTTTTTTCAGAAATAAATCTTCTTTGTTTTTGACACTCATTTGTATTTCTTTTTAATCATATTACCAAACAGCATTTTGAAAACAATGTAAGTTAAATTTAATAAAGGCACCTATAAACTATTTTATTCATATAAATGTTTGACAAGATAATACTTATTTTTTTACTTATTGCATATTACGGACATGTCTCTATATTCATTTTGAGTAGTTTTTAAAGGTCATTTAGTATTTTGTTAATTATTTTGAACACTATCATTTCATTTTGTACCCATTTACAAATGTGATAGAAAGTACAGTTGTTTTATTAAATATTAATTTTTTGCTAATTCATCAATTTCTATTTTGTACCCTTCTAAGTACTCCCCCCCTGGCTGGATGACTTCGGTTGATTTCCCTTTGGTATTCACCAACAAATGACATTTATTATTACTACTTGTTTAGAAGAATATGATATACATCCAGTCAGGGACCTGTACTAACTACTTTGGAGCACAAGATTATTGAAATGGGTGATCCAAGACTTGGGAGGAATGTACTTGTCATTCGGTTCCCAAGTAGTAGAAAAAAAAACTTCTATGCATAATCTACACATCAGTGTAAAGAGTTAATTTTGAACTTGATTCCTTTTTTCCTTCATTCAAGTTTTCCACATTTTTTGTATAAAGATTCAGAAGTAGAAAGCCCAAACATTTTTTTCACAAAAACCAATGACTCCTTGAAAATACACCTTTCAATTTAAACAAATAAGCTATTTCAGTGAGACTTTACAGTTGGACATTACAAATTTCGAATCAAAGAGACATTTTATCAGTGTTCACACTTATTTATTTTAAAATATAAGAATATAGCAGCAAGATAAGTATAATCATAACAGACAAATTTGAAAACGTCACATTCAGTGTGAACAGATAAGGTTTTTGCTTCCGTGGCGGAACAAGCAGAATTTCAAAATACTTCCTAAAATTTTCGTTTCTCTTCCAAAATATGAATGTTTAAATGGAAAATCCACTCACAGTTTAAACTCATGGTGAGGTATGTTGCTGGTACTTCGATAAATGGTGACTAAAGGTTCTGGAAGGGAATCGGGGTTGACAGGAACTTGAACACCTCTTTCCCACTCCTGTTTCCACTGATCTTGAATAACCCAGTACTCATCTGATGCTAACGGTTCAGAATCGGGTAGTTTCATAGCGCTGATTAGATCCTTCCTGAAGAGTTCAGCAGGCGCTTCCGTCGTCGTTCGATTATAGATGCTCTTCAAGTCACTTGATCTAGGCTGCCAAGATCCGCCAGCCAAGGAGGCCGCTTCTTCTTCCTCGGCCGTCGTCCGCTGTGAAAGAGGAAGTGTCAATACAATACAAATTAGAAAAGAAAAGATGAAGAGAGGCTCATGCTCTAAAACTAAGACGACTATGCATTATTCAAAGAAATCCTGCAAAGCATAAAAACATTTTTCTAATGATTTTTTGAACAGAGAAAAACTATTCAAGGCCTTTAAATAATCTGGAAGGTGATTTTATATCTTTGGACCTATGTATTCTGGTCCACATGATGTTACTTTGAATCTAGCTAATGGCAAATGAAAATGGTTCTTGGTTCTAGTATCATGTTGGTGAAGTTTTAGATTTGTTGTAAATCTTGATTTATTTTTGAACACATACATACATTACATTACATTACATTAGAAAAATTTGCTATGCACCTCAGAATTCGGTTTTGTGCTATAAAAACATTTCCTGCTGTGGTGGAGCCACCCCAGAAACAGATACCATGCCTATGTCTTGATTCTATTTGAGCATAATATATATTTAGCAGCTGACTCTTTGTTAAAACTGTTTGTAAATTGATGAAGAGAAACTTCAATGAATTAAATTTTGATATTAATTGTTGACAGTGGCCTTTCCAATTTTGAAACTCATCTAAAATGATTCCCAAGAATCTTACATTGTGATCAGTATTTGTTAAGGTCACATTGTTCACCATAAAATGTATGTTTTCCACTCTGTTTTGTCCACATAGACTAATAGTAACTTTTCAATAAACTTTCTGAGGAAATACAAATCTCAGACGAAATCCATAAATTCATGGCTGATGTAAAATCTCTCCTCATTTAAGTAGAACCATATATAATGGGAGGATTATCAAGCTTTCCTTCTTAGATTTAGGGAGACTGAAAATTAACTGAGTGTTTTGTTTATCGCAATAAGATTATTGTCATTTGGAAACCAACAGTTTCAAAAACAGTATCATTTCCAATAAGAAAATAGAAGCTAACAAGTATTTCTGGAGTGGCAGCTCTTCCATGTTTTATAAAGTTAAATCTCTTCTTTTGTAAGATTGAATAACTGGTGACAATTTGAATAAAGCTATTATTTCAAAAGAGTTGTAGTTATCCTATAGTTAACTGGTTTCAAAACATTTTATTTAACCAATTCAAGGAGCTGTTGAAAAAAGTGAACATTTTCATAATTAGAAGACATATTTCATCAGGGGAAAACTTACTATAAGACTAATTTTGAATTTCACTATGAAATATTATAGTGAAAATCAAAACAAACCTTATCAGTAAGTTTTGATATTGATTTTCATCAAGCTTCGTACAGTTCCGTTCAATTTTTGAAATAAATAGGACTAAGCTATTGTATCATAACCAGGTCTACAAAACTAGTAAGGGCATAGACCAGGTTTGGTATATTGCTTGAAGAATAGCTAGATTTGTATTTTATTCTACTCAATCATAACACCTCATTAAGATAATCAAGAGAACGTTTATACTTTCTATCAACAATCATTTGACACATCAATAATTACTCTGTTTATGTCAACAGTTTCATTCGCCTGGTAGTATTTCTATTGTAGTTTGATTTGCATTTTGGAGAAAGATATATATTTCTAGCCCTCTTTTCGAGTAGATTGTGATAAATGTAGTTGATGCATATTTATAATCCATATCAAACAAAAATACAATACAATTATCTTCGTAAGGACTATTACTTTCATCAAATTGATGAATAGATATCTTCTACTTACTTTGCGCCTTTTAACAGGAACATTGCCATCTTCAAAACGATTAGGCCTTTTTACTCTCTGTGACATTGCACTCAGCTTGTGCGGGTAAGCAGATTTTTCTCCACATCCTGAAAAAAGTTAGTTTTTCAGAAATCAATTTGGTCCATGAAGAATCTACATGAACAATCCCAAATTATATTTAACAACGGAAGTAGGTACATCCTTGGACTACACAAGATACTTTGAGTATGATCCAAATCAATTAAAGTTATACTCACTACATAGCTATCCAGTACGTTAATGAAGACTATGTATATCATTCTGTAACAAGGAAAATCGGAGTATTAGGGTTTTTTCCAAAACTTCATTTACATTATCTCAAAATACGGAATAAATATTGATTATAGTCCAATATTCGAAATCATTCTCATTAGCTGCTGCAATTAAAATGGAAAAAATGTAAGTGTATCCTTATAGCCTTTGGCAATTCTTCATCAATTTCATAAGAGTAACTTCTCTCCTTGAAAATGCATTAAATGCATTTTTCATCATGCAATATGGGACAAATCCATGCTATTTTGAAGGATATATATAATTTTTGAGAAATAATCTGGCAGAATAATGACAAACAGCAGAGGTGTCTCCCATGTCTACATTGTAAACATTTCACTGTAAAGCTAACACTCGCACGCACAATATTTCACACATCTTCAACAAATATATTTTAATGAATTATCCAGTATTTTACCATTTCAAGTGATTGTATTGTGCTCTCGGGTTAATTCTTCAAAGAATTGTGATTAAATCGACTCCATTAGACTCCATTTGGTAAGCCTAACAACATTGACAACGTAGGTGGCAGCACTGTAGTCAGTCGACACAGCAAGAAGTAAAATCATATTGGTATATCTCCATCTTTTTTCCCTAGTTCATATTTCATTATTTTTCTATCGTTCGCTAATTTTAATCAATATGATTCGTTAAATTACTAATGGTGCAGTTTAGAAATGAAAATTACCATCTTCATTCAATATTTGATTTCTTTAAAATAGAATTTTATACAAAAAAGCCGATTAAAGACAGCATCTTTCTTCTCCCTTTTCTATTACTAACATGTCCTCATTACATATTTCAAGTTGTTCGATATGCTTATAATTGAACCTGATGTAGATGACTCTCCTATTTTATTATCAATGAAGAGTGATACCTTTGAAAAAGATTGAGAAGTAGGTATATAAAAATCCAAAATAAAAAGTAACACACGAACTAAAATTTCAACTTGGCGCCATCAATAATGAAATAACGGGTTCCTGTCTCTGATGAATACCACGTGACTCAAATCCAGAATAAATCAAAATAATAATTTTGGCGGGGATATGATGTATGAATAATTTTTATTGCGTATTTATTTTGACACTTATATGTTTGGAGTTGACAATTCGCTTTTCTCCTTTCGACTGATTTTAATATTTTTTGCACATGCATATAACATAAAATCAATAGATTTTTCACTTTTTGTATATAAGTAAATGATCACCACAGGTAGGGTAGTAGGGATCACGGTAGATTCACCACTTTTATTTGCCTTGTATTCATAATCAGCTAGTTTGTGTCGCTATTGAAATTTTCAAATAATTGAATCAGAAACATGTATTATTATTGGATATGTGAAACATTTTCAATCCACATATAATGAAAATACTACATGTTCCCTTTTCCCGCTTTTTTTTGAAAATATGTAATTAGGGACAGTGTTTTCTGCAAAAACATCACAGAGCATGGAAGTTTGATTTCTATTTCCATGATGTAGAGCGAAATAGCGTTCGGTTAATCACTGAATCATCAATAATGTTAAATAGTCATACAGACCAATAGAAGGCGAATCTTTTATTCAATTATTGAATAAAAAAAAGCATGCGATCTTTTCATGAAATACTTCATTGTAAGATATTCACTAAACAGTTTTACAAAAACGTATCACGTGTTTCGCTACATAACAGCTTCTCCAGAAGTATCTTTATTACCTGAAATAAACATTGTCGATGCTTTATATATGTTGATACAAGTCCAAGTATCTTAATTTTAAGTATCTGAGTTTTCACCTAGCCAAGTAATATTAAGTGTGTACCTGAGTTTGGATTTATATCAATAAACATTAACATAAGAGAAGAAGAGAAAGTGTACAATTTCATTTGAATAAACCTGTAATGAATGAAATTACCTGGGCTTATGTACTAGTTTCCACATTTGGAGAAATATTCAGTTATGGAAAGTTATTTAATTCTATATTATCATTCAGTAAATTACCTGAATTCTCAAATCTATTTATTTCTGAACATTCAAAATATTGAGTTTCAAACTTTTCTCTTCTGAATGTAACACGTCATAGTCATGACTGAACTTATGTCTTTCCATTCAAGAAATTACTTCCATGACTTTTAACTCTCCGGGAAAAAGTTCTCTCTGTTTGGCCAATATGAAGTTTCGTACAAGAGCCACAAATCAGTCCGAATGAACATTTGAAAATAGCACCGACATTGAACTTTTGGTATTTGTCTTCAATAAAGTAGCCAACCGTATTCTCTTAGGAATGATTGTTCATGTTTCACTGTCATGTGTTTAATGATTGGCGAAACTGATATAAAATATAAAGAAGATCTGTACTAACCCTTAATTGAAATTGAAACACTGTATTTTTGAGTTACTGTTGCTTCTCTATATCACAGAACTATAACTTACTATTACTCTAAGTTATAGTTCTGTTCTCTATATGCTCTTGGTTAGTAGTTTTAAGTGATATCGAGTATGACTGTATGTTCGAATGAGATTTTGTGAGTGCCTTCTTTGTTGAGAGCGTGTTCAGCTACAGCTGATTTGTCGCTTTGTCAGAGTCGACAATTTCTCTTGTGTTTAGAGATATGGGTAATCGCCGGCCGTGGAAGTTTACATTCTTCGTTTAATTTATTGTTTGTTTTCAAATTTAGTCAGAAGAATAAGTTATATTTATTCTTTATTGACAATAAAATGTTTCCTATCAAATCGATTGAGAGAAATATATAATGATAGTTTATTCAAAAAACATTTGTGTTGGTAATACCTATACCTAGTTGTTTAGTAACTGTTGACTATTGTTACACGCTAGTGTTTACTGAAGCAAACCATCAGAAATTTTTCGTTTTGAATTTAGGAACATACTATCTGTGTCAACTGTCAATTTTCTACTTTTGATTTTTGGGTTTTTTAACCTTAAATTTTATATTTACAATACAAATTACATTACACTTGAAGTAATGTTGAAAAGTCTATCTATTTAACAAAGTGGCCCAGTTGTATAGAATTTTATAAGAAATGGATCAGGTAATAAAATAAAAATTATTATTTGTAACGCAAATAATGAAAATTAATTTCAGATTAAATTGAAAATTGACCAAGCTTGCAGAGTAGCTGAAGAATTTACTAAACTTTATTATGAGACTGTGGACAAAAGACGACATGTAAGTTTATAAATATTTCGGGTGAACTGTGAAGTAATTGAAGATTGTAACTTCTGGTTACTGATTAGTTTTAGAATGTTTAAGATTTTGTCATATTTAGAGTTTATGTACCATTGCACACAATACAATTATATTCCTTTGAAAATGTTCTTGCAGGGCGAAACTACCGTAACGTTAGTTACAAATACAAGTGATATATAAAAACCCTTGAAGTTTTGTAATTTTTCCTGATGAAATAAAAGATATTACTTTCTAGGAAAACATTTTTTACTTTCTATTTCTCCATCTGATTAAAATTCACCCTCTTCAATTTTTCATTTTTAGTTGATATCAAGATTATACCTGGATACTGGAGTGTTGGCCTGGAATGGTAATGGTGTAACTGGTAATGAAAATATACTGAAATTCATGATAGATTTGCCTGCAACAGATCATGTTATAAATACGCTAGATGCTCAGCCGATATTAGGTATGATTTTAATAATACTCTTCCATTCAGTTATAACAATTTATTTGTGATTTTCATAACAAAATTTTAATTCAGTAATATACTATACTCGCAATATTTGTTGGGTGCAATGTCAAAGGAAGAGAAAATAGAGATTTGTTCTCCCTATTTCATTCTTTAGGCTTTGTAAACATTCGTAATATCTACCTCTGTCCTGTGCTTAACATGGTCAGGATCTTGAAAGTATTATAAATCGGTCACCTCAAGGCAAAAAGTTGATTTGCGGTGAAAAACAACTTTTTTCTTAGCCACTTGCTTAGAGAACACCAGATGGATCTTTGTAGTTCTCTACTGCCCAGATTGGCTTATTAAAACCAAGTTCAAAATAAGAACAGAAATCAAATTCTTATTCGATATTCTACGGTTCAAATAAAAATGTGGCTGTCAGGTTTATCGCTATCAGGAGAATTTAAATATCTAATGGTTTCATGCGAGGTCGTTTAACAACCACAAATCTTATACTATATTAGAATAACACTTTTCACTCCTTTTGGGGAAAGAGACTAGCCAACCAACATGAAAAAAACTCTAATCGAATGTACGTAGCCGAAATTTGAACATTCACTGTATTTTTTGAACAGTTCACATATAAATATTGTCATGTGAACGTCATGTGTCATCGTTTTTGTTTTCTTTACAGATTCAGCTGTTAATGGACAATTAACTTTCATGATTCAAGTAACCGGATCAGTCAAGTATCAAGAAAAGACTCCAAAATCTTTTCAACAGAACTTTATAGTGACCGCTCAAGGAGACAAGTGGAAAGTTGTGAGCGACTGCTTCAGGCTACAAGAACCTCTCAATTCCCAAAATAAATGATGTTAAGGATAAGATAGGACTAATAAACAAACAAAATATAATATGCAAATTTTATATTTTGACATTTTTTAATAAAACGAGTACAAAAATCTTAATTTACAGTCATAATAAGCACACAGAAATATTTTCCTCCTATAGGGGAAGAGCATTGCAAAATTCAACATTTTCAGTCATATGACAAAGGCTCTTTTAAAAAAAAAAACTGAATTGAACCAGCAATTTTATGGCTTCATAACCTCATGAGGATTGTATAGATTGATAATTTAGAATTCGATTCTATGCTCAATTCAGTGTGTGACCTAATAGACCTTCAGTCAACTTTCCCGTACTTTCGATAAGAACAATACAACATATTAGAATTAATCCTTCATTCAATGATCACAATAGGATTTGAAATTGAAACAACACTTGTTAACATATAATTTGATCTCAGTCTCAAAGGTTCAGATATTAGTGGACATTTCAGACCGTGGGAATGCTAGTTAGACGGACTTGAATGACACTTTTTGTGAGCAGGGGGCACAGCCAATATCAGTGCATCAATTTTTTCTCTCACGGAATACAAAGTGAAACGTATCACAATTACTAAATACCGCAATAAACAGTGTGCCGAAAAACGTGATTATATACAAAAGTGTGATATAAACATGAGATATGAAAAAATTCTTTTATATTAACTATATGTAGTTTTAACCACCAATTACACGATTACCATAACGTAAATAGTCACACCCAAACACTCCAAGGATAATGAGCTGCTACAACAATCCTACATTACAGCGCAACAAAAGTTGATGATTTATTACAAATTTGGCTCATCAGGCGGCAAATTGTTAACAATATCGAGATCTGGAACTCCTCCGACTGCCCCTTCTTCATTTTCAACCCCCAAATGTACATCGACTGGCAATACTTGTGGTATTGCATTCATCAACGAAGAAGCAACTGGATTTCCTCTAGAATCCAACTCTAAAACGGGATCAGCGGTGGCCTCGGCCAGATTAGTTACGCTCTTTGACTTCACACACTGGAAATCAACATGTCTGCTTTTCGCTTCTTCCTTTTCCCAGGACATGTGAATGAAGGGCCTTTGGACATAGTTGTATATAACTTCCGCCCTTCCGCCTGGACGTTTTTTGACTTTTTCCTTATAGGTTGGGTAACCTGTAAGGGTTAAGTTATCACAAATCCATTCATTAACTTTCATTCCTGATATATTAAATGTTACGATTAGAACTCAAATTTACCTTCGATGCCGAGACGTATTTTTTTCAACCCTCTATCCTTCAATACTTGTTTGGCAACGTCTCGATTTTCTATGTATTTGAAAAACCTATACATGGCAGTGCTGTTAACGGTTTGGCTATATTCTTCGCCCATTTGAGGAGGGTACTCTTCATCCCAGTCGACAGTATCATCATCTAACAAGACAACAATATGACATTCTCGGTCACCTCTTTGGGCAGAGTTAACCATAAGATGAAGAATTAGTTCTTCCAGAAACACTTCAAACTGACACCTGGCTCCTTCATTAGACAGTTCATGCAAGAGACCCCCTGAAAATGAAGAGGCTGTTATAGTGTCAGAAAAATTCATCTGTTGGATATATCAGATTAACATTTATCAACTATAGGTAAAAGCTAAATCATTTACGTTGATGAGAAACAGAATTGGGCCAAGGTTCGATCCTTGAGGTACACCACATTTGATGGTCTCATAACACTCGGTTGTTTCAACTATCTGTTTGCGGGCTGATAAATATGAATGGAACAAGTGTCTCTGAAGCCATACTGTTGCAACTTATTCAAAAGAGTCTCATGATTGACACAGTCAAATGCATTTAATAGGTCACAGAGTGGTTTCTGTGTGAAAGTAGCGATTCACATTGTATTTGAGTTGTGATAAAACAACTAAGGTTGAGTATAGTAGTTTTTAAAAAATGTTAACAGATATATCATTTATACAGTTGCTATTCTTGTTTTTAATTACTGCTATCAATTCCTTGGGGTTTGTTTCATAGAAAACAAATTGGGGCGTAAGCAAACTTCAGCTTAATGTTTCCTGGCCTTTCCTTTGAGAAAGTTTCTTTCCTGCCCTGTTTAGTCTTTGTTTGTAGTAGATCTGCTTGGCATGCTTCAAAGTTATTCTGCAAACTGACCTGTATTTGTTAAAGCAATCAATAAATGAATTTTAGGTAGAATCTATAAATTTTTTCATGTAGGTTTTTGCAGATATTAGTCAACCAGGGTTTCTTTTTTTTTTTTTTTTTTTTTTAGAGCAAATGATTCATTGACATTTTCTAACAGTATATTATAGAAGGTCTTGAAGGGGTAAGAATTATCTAAGAAGGAAACCCAGTTCGTTTACTCGCAATGTTGATAAAACCTATTACAGTTTTACTTGCTGGGAATTTTTGTTAAAACCACAGCTTCAATGTTTGTGAGATCTGAACTATTGAAGCCGAGTATTGAGAAGTACGAGAGTGGCAGTTTAAATGCATGGTTAGATTAAAAATGAAAGGAGATTCTGAGTAGGAATCTTTATAATTGATATATTACGATCGCCAAAGTAGTTGCGAGAATAATGATTCAAAGTGTTTCAATAACAAATTTTTGTCTGATGAAGGAGCCCTATAAACGCATATTATGTATAATTTCATTTCTGAGCAATATATAATGTAAAATTCAAAGGCTTTTTTTAAAGTAGTGTATTGAACATGTCAATGTTAATGAAGGATGGTCAATCGTAAGAGTTTTTGATCAGAATTAAAGTTCCGCCATGAATGGGGATTATTGAGTATCCTGGCACGTGAAAAGAGTACTCACCTGCCTTGAGCCAGTGTTCACACGAAAGGACTAATTTAGAAAAACTCTGGTTTTCTAAAAAATTGATAATTCATCGGTCTTGAATGACTAGATTTTCAGCAGTGGGATTCTCAATTGCTGTGGTGTATGAAAGTTTTTGAACGAAATATTAGATTTGTTTTTTCCTATTGCTATTTCTTGACCTCGAAGAACCAATATAAAACATCTATAGATATAGAGTCAAAAACTGGTTATTCTTTATTTTTCTATTCGACAGTTCTACGTAAGTCTGAATTATCTACCATTTTTTAAACAAAAATATCTAAGACATTGACAAAATGAAAAAAATGATAATGAAAGTGAAGTTGAAATATTCAGTATTCCACATTCTCTACCATAGAATATATTCCAGAACATGTTCCACAGGTCTGATTCCAGAGTTGCACCTTCAAAACCTTCTCAAGCCACACATTTGTGTTGCTTACCTACTTAGCGGAGTTAGAAAGAAAGCCGTATTACATCAAGGAAAATCTTCCATTGTCTGTCAACCTTTGAGTGGATTATTCTATATTCCACAAGGAAATTAAGGCCCTGGTAGCAGAGCACATACTATGTGCCTGCCCCGCCGTAGACTGAAAGATTCTTCCACCAAATAAAGTAAATGGCTTCGTTAAGTTGATCGAGGAGCCTCAATAAACCCTCGAGGGTTGCACCCGCTCATTTTGGGCCCATATACCTACCTATGCAATCATGTGGAAATAAATTGATATTATTATTATTACACAGGTGATTCCATGAGAAGTGAGGCACACTTTGTTAGATAGATAGATAGATTTTTATTTAAACACATTATGAATATGCATTTGTGACAAGTCATAGACAGTTGGTACAAATTAGTGTGTAAATAGAGAGAACAATACAAAAATAGGATTAAATATAAATTTTGAAAATATTTTATAAAATAGTCAACAAATAAAGAATCAAATTATAAAAAAAAAGATTCTTGAATATATAAATGGTAATGTAAAAAAATAAGGCTGTTTAGTCTGAATGAAATCATGTACAGAATAAAAACAATTTCGTGTAAGGTACTCTTTGATTTTCCTTTTGAACAAATTAAAATTCAATTCAGTCACATTATATGGAAGTTTGTTAAATAATTTAACGTCCAGAGAATTTCGTAATGACATTTCAAGTCTAAATCTTGGCTGTCTGAGTTGCCCCGCATTTTTAGTTTCATAATTATGCTGATCTTGAGTGTTTGGAGAGTAGTATTTTGTTTTCACATATTTCTAACAGTGAGTAGAAAATCAACATACCGGGCAAAGACATTATTCCCAATTTTATAAAAAGTGGTTGACAGTGTGCGTCGAATGGAGCTCCAGCTATAATTCTTATGGCTTTTTTCTGCATGTAGATCTACCCCAAAGAAGTATCCCATATGAAAGATGATAGTGAAAAAGGGAATGATACGAAATGAGAAGTGTTTTATGACTCATTGCTTTTTTCAACTGGCGAAGTAGAAACAACTGTGTTGAGAGTTTTTTACAGATGAACAGTATGTGATTCCCATCGAAGCAACTTATCTATAATTATATCTAATAATTTAACTTGATCTACGATTGTTACCCTGGTAATAGAAGATATAGTTATTTTCTGAGTTTTTTCCCTGTTAAGTTTCAGTTTGTTGGATGTAAACCAGTATTCTGCTTTGTTTTCGGTTTCTTTTGCGTTTACAAGTAAATTTGAGATATCAGAATTTGATTGTAACATTGTGGTGTCATCGGCAAAGCAGATTACTGTACCGGGTAAAAGGTAATAGAATATATCATTTATATAGATTACAAAAAGGGATGGACCCAAGATGGATCCTTGAGGTATTTCATTATTCATAGACCTTTCATCTGATAAATTACCATTTACCTATACTGCGTGCTTTCTAGATGAGAGATAAGACTGGAAGAATTTCTCTAGGAATTTCTCTAGTAGTAAATGATTTACACAGTCAAAAGCTTTACTCTACGTTTCTAATCACCTGTTGGATGACTTCAAGTACTACGATGGTGTTGGATCTATTTCTAATGAATCCAAATTGATGTTCATGTAGAATATTGTGTTTATTCAAAAATAGCATTAGTCGCTCTTTCACGATAATTTCAGCGATTTTTCCCAAAAAAGGTATAATGAAATAGGTCGGTAATTTTCAGGGGATTCGGGTCTCCTCTTTTATGGATGGGTATTACCTTGCTGATTTCAAAAACATCCGGAAAATTTCCTTCACTGAAACAACGATTTATGAGAACTGTTAGAGGTTCTACATGAATGTTCATAGTTTCTTTGAGGATTCGCCTGTTCAAATGATAAATAAATCTAAAGCAAAATGAACTTTGAACGTTCGCATATGCAGAAAATTTTCTGTGAAGATTCCTGCACTGACGCCTGTCGGATATAATCCAACGCCCTTCATGGTATTAGCCAGGGGAGTAGTTGTTTTCTGATAGGCGT